>OX632364.1:12841218-12954385 GCA_951751655.1 Ophion costatus
AAAATTAGTAATTATTTAAAAAAAAACAAAAAAGCTCTCGACAATACCTGGTGAATTATGTGAAGAAGTACTGTGCAAAATTTCAATGCGATTGGTCCAGTAGATTTTGAGTTATCGTGCACACGGACTTCAAATATGACAAGTCTCAGAAAAACGGTTTGAAAAACGCAGAAGAGTTTGGTCGCTTAGCGCTCATTGTACATAAGTTTGAGAACACTTCTCGATTGCATAAAAATCTGAGAAAATTCATGCATATTAAAGGTACTCAAAAGATTAATTTTGCATAATAATAATTCCAAAATGTTATTAACAAAATGATGAAAAAAAAAAATTAGTCAACAAATTTCCCCGCAACCCAATTTTCTTTCGTGATTCATTCATTTTTCTGAATACGTATGAATTTTTTCAGATTTTTGAATTATCTTTGAATTTCTAGAAATTCAAAATAAAACTCGATAATTTTCTTATACTCACTCAAAGTCGTCGATGTCAGGTCCGTAGAGCAAAAGGCTTCCATCAAGATGATCGAGAGCATCTTTTTGCGTTTGTCTACGCAAAACTCTTTCTTCTTTACTGTCGTGCGCCGCTTGCTTCTCTGCTCTACTAATTCGCAAATCGTCAACTTGTCAACTGATGTACAGACTAATGTGTATACTAATATACACCATGCCTCGAATATAAATAACGGGACCGGAACAGGCCCGTTTACGAAGAAATTTATTCGGGGTCGAAAAATACAATAGCGCGCCGCGCAACTGCCGCCCAGGTATAAAACCCGGCGTGGAGCAATAGACGCTCAAATACTCATAACTACGTCAATTTTACTCCGATCGACTTGAAATTTTAACCCAATATTCTTGATATATTATGCATTCATTTAAAAAATGAAAAAAAATTGAAAAAAAAATTAAATACTTTACCCCGCCCTTAAATCTGTCCACTGCCGCAAGAGCCGCCAGAGCCCAGCCAACTACTGCGCCACCTCAACCGACGGCGTAGGCTCGAATCAATGGCACGCATCTAAGCACGATTCAATACAAGTATTTTTCGATTAGATACTAAGTAGGTACTGGAAGAAAGTATCGATACCATAAGTACTTGATATCGAAAGAAAAGTATCGACACTCTACTTGTATTTAGTAGTATCGGAATAAGCCTACTCTTCGCAGCTATCTCTCGTTCGTCCCCTCCCGACTGCCGTTCGCCATTTTTGTTCCTAAAATTTCATCTGTTTTTGTTTTTCCATTCTTTTTACAGTTATTTTGGGCTTCAACCAGATTTTCTTTTTCTCGCTCGCCCCCGTTTGATACCAACTTTCAGACTTTACACTATTTTTCTTTGCTCTCTTACGTCTGCACGCATTCCCCTCTTACCTCGTGCCCTTTGTCCCACCCTCCTCACCATGCATTTTCCTTCAGCGTGTTTTTATTATACTCTTTAAGGGGTTACCCCCACTTGCGATTTTGAAAAAATCGTTTTTTTTATTGCATTTTTTTTAAGTATAAGTATCTGAGAATATGTCCTGAAAATTTCAAGTCGATCCGAACAAAATTGACTGAGATATGAGCGTTGAAAGAGAAGAATCCGTTGTGTAAACGACCGGCTAGTCTGCCGTCTGGCGTGCTCGACCCTCCCTCCGACCTTCAATGCATTGTTCGATGAAAAGGGTCGTATACCTGGCATTCACAGCGTTCATATAATGGACTGGAATTTATAAAAACGTATTCTCGTTGTCTGTTATGGTCTAAACTCGTCAGTGTAGCTCGAAAGTTCGACTATATAAGACGTATATTCCGCCGTTCATAATATTATAAGCGCAGTTTTGATTCATTTTACATTCGAAAATGGATCGAAAAAAAGGTTCGCGACAAACAAGAAGCAGTGATAATTTACGGAAATCTCGACCAAAAAAAAGGAAGGGTGTTTTTAACCCCAACCTGGCCGAAACGGAAACTGAAAGTTTCAGCACGTCTGCGAAGAAACTGAAAAAGAATATTGAGATGACTGAATCAAAGTCCTAATATTGAATATCGGATTTTGAACTTTTGGGTTGTTTGCTGCTATTTCAAATTTAGTCAAGTGCAAAACGTGTAATGGAAATATTACATTTGAAACGGCAAGTGCAAGAGGACTAGGCTTCAAAATCGTTGTGAAATGTGACTCATGTGCAGATAATTTGATACCATCTTCTCCTTTTTTGGAACATTCGTATGAAATAAATCGTCGATTTATATTCACCATGCGAGTTCTCGGCATAGGATTGGCTGGAGCACAAAAATTTTGCGGACTTATGGACATGCCAAGGTTTCTTACCGAGACTACATATTCAATAATTTTGAAAAGTATGAGTCTGTGAAAACATGTGCAGATGTAATATTTAAAGAATCCGTACGAGAAGAAATTGAAGATACACCTAATGCAGAAGGCGATGCAACTCCTCAATTAATAGTTTCCGGAGATGGATCCTGGAGGAAGCGAGGATATACGTCGTTGTTCGCAGTCACATCAGTCATAGGCTATTACAGTGGAAAAGTACTTGATCTTGTGGTAAAAAGTGCGTATTGTAAAATGTGTGAATCGTGGAAACATAAGCTAAATGATGCGGAATACGAAGAATGGTACGAAACACACGAAGATAACTGTAGTGCAAATCACGAAGACTCCTCGCGAAAAATGGAGGTGGACTCCATTATCGAAATCTTCAAGCGTTCAATAGAAAAATATAATGTCCTGTACTGTTACTATATTGGAGACGGAGATTCGAAAACGTTCACTGGGCTAGTAAATTCTCATCCTTATGACGACGTAGAAGTTATTTAAAAAAAATGCATCGGTCACGTCCAAAAGCGTATGGGATCCCGCCTTCGTAATTTAGTAAAAAAAAACAAAAAGCTTGGTGGTAAAGGACAGCTGACAGGAAAATTTATTGACATGCTCACTGTGTACTATGGACTTGCTATTCGACGCCATTCTGCTTCTGTTCACGATATGCATGAGGCAATATGGGGGACCTTCGATCATTACAGTTCAACCGTTGCAAATCCACACCATGAGAAATGTTCAACCGGTGAAGAATCGTGGTGTTCGTATCAACGAGCTCAGGCGAGAAACGAGGCTTTCCAACACGATTACAAACCACTTCCATCAAATGTATTGGATGCCATCAGACCTATATACAACGATCTGAGTAAGGAAACTTTACTCGAAAGATGCGTCGGTGGCTTCAATCAAAATAACAACGAAAGCTTCAACCAACTTATTTGGAAAATCAGCCCAAAAATCGTCTCGAGTGGAGCAATCGTTGTAAATTTTGCAGCTTATATTGCCGTTGGACTATTTAACGAAGGTTCAAAATCATTATTATTTTATTTGACCTCAATCGGAGTGAGCTGTGGACACAACGTGCACGAATACGCTGATAAAATGGACGAAGCACGGATTGCACTGGCAGAGAGACGTGCGGTCGAGAGCACTCGTGAAAGAAGAATGTTACGAAGGCAACACCAAATTTCCGTTTTGCAAGCGGCATCGTCGGCGGAAGAACTTCTGTATGGGCCCGGAATAGATGACTCTATGTAAGTTTACAAAAAAAAATATTTTCTTCGTGTAAACTGAAATTGAAACTTTCAACGCGTTTTTCTCGAAAAGGCATTTCTGAAGTCGGTGACCAAGATTACTCGAACACTAATGAACCGATCTTCTTGAAATTTTGCAGGCTTATTTAATACATAAAAATGTATTCTTTAATCGTTTGATTTTTTTTTTCGAAAAAAATGGCCGTTTTATAGCCAAAAAACGGCCGTTTTTTTTTCGTTAAAATCGGACCATTAACTTTGACTGTGCGCCATTTAGTGAAAAATTAATATTTTTTAAAATCCTTCGATTAAAGACTAGTTTATACTTATATTTGACTAAATCCATCCGCATTTTTTTTTCAGATGATCCACTTCGCCGCAACGTTGGTCACCGCAAACCGTGTATATAAAAACGTTATTTCATCGACGGCCATTTGCCACTAAACAATGTAATATTTTTCAATAAAAAAATTACTGAAAGTTCTTCAAGATGTGTTCTTTAAGATGGTATATTGATCGATTAAAAAAGTTTTGCAGTTTTCTTTAAAAAAATTCATGACAAAGGCCTTTTTTTGCGCTACAAGTGGGGGTAACGCCTTAAAACGATCAACATAGGTGCCAAAAGCTTGCCACTCACAGAAACCGAAGGCTGTATAGTATAACTGTGTGTTGATGTTTTCGATTGCACGACTGCCTCAACGGATTTCTGCCCTGCTTTCGCCAATGTGCGGCCTGTATGTAGCTCTAAAATGAATCCACTCTGATCAGAATTAAATGTGTTTTCAGCCCCAACGTTGACTATGTTGACTTTCCCCATTTCTATAAATTCGATAGCTTTGTTTTGAAGTGTATCAGTGTTTAATAATTGTTGTTTCGTACATATTCAGCCATCTTCCGTGACACAATTCCATGTTGGTTTTTGAATGTCCTTAGCCAAGAAGCGGATGCTTGGAAATTTACGGCTGGTATTTCTACAATTTCTCGTGCACGTAAGGCCCATCGTCGAAGATCTATATCATGGACAGGCAGCCTTCTGTCCAAAGCATCATTAAAATTGTTTAACCTTAAATTGTTTAACATTAAAATTGTTTAAAAATTGCACCGGCGCAACCGCGACTCTGATTTCACCTTTTCGAATTTCGTTTGAACAGATGATAACTTTATATTCCCATTTGCCCCGGATCTCCAGTAATCTACAGCTCTTGTCTTGTGTTCGTAACTCAATTCTTCTATATCTTGGGTACATACATTTTCATCAATTTTTGGATCTAGGTATCGTTGTCCGTGCCAATCTCCTTCACTGTCATCTTCTATTACGGCTGCTTCATGAATTTCATTTGGTGACAGAAAATCCAAACCAGTTTCGACTTCCATTTTCATAGGTTGACCCATCGCTTCAATGATCATATTTTCTAGATCCTTACTGAACTGTTTTTCCTGTTTGGTGATTGGAGTACGAGGCAAATTCATAGCACTTATCGCTATGGATAGAAATTGAATAACATTCACCGGATTAACGTACATTTTTATTTGTATTTCGAACTCAAAATGTATGGCTGGCTTCTCCGTCGTAACTGCAGCAATAATGATCGTTGGTGAATTTATATGACTCGAAGCCCAATTGACAAATACACACGAAAAAAACATCGACGACACACGCTATTACCAGAACTGCTATTAATCTTTAATAAGGCGATTTCAAGGTTATCATGGGGTAGCCGCTATTTGCACCGTAGTCGCTCTTTGCGAAGATTTATTTTTTTCGTTCATTGGTTCCGCTGTTTGTGAAATTAAAGTTAAAGATAAAGATTAAATTATGCTGCGTTATAAGCTGATAAAAATGTTTGCATCATTCTGTTCATGAGTTGCAGCGGCAACCCAAAAACGCTGTAACCTCTGCAGATAATGCCTTCGATACGGTGAGCGGCGTGGAATTTCTTCGTAAATATACAATTGTAATCCAGTTGCTTTCCGAAGCACGAAGTCAGTCCTTGATTGTGAGCCTTGCTTCTGCCCATATGAGAGGGAAACTGAAGAGTGATTTTTCACAAGTAATTCACGAATTATTGCAATAAACAACACGCCATTTGTTGCTGTACTCATCATTATCATCATGAACGACTAATAGTCGAAAAATACAACATTTTTTCCCTTCGAACTTTATTTTTATTTCGACAACGAGAAAATGTGTATCGACTATTTTGACTGATTGTACTTTCTTTGTAACCCATTTTTATTTCTAGAAACGTTCGTCCATGCCGCACGGTAAGAACTTTGAACGTTTGCCTTTCGAGAGGGCGACCGTTGGGGGGGAGGGGCTGGAATGTTACAAATATGCAATTGCGTCATAACACGAACGTATATTAACGTGAATTTAGACCGAAATGCCAAAAGACTAGCTAATTATAAGATGCTCTCGGCAAAAAAATCGACGGGCAGATTCAACCCCTTAATTGTAAGATATCGGAAAAAGAAAAAATCCGTATCCGCACTTTTCCATTTTTTTTTCCAATTTCCACATGTATGCGATGTGACCAATTTTTCGGGAGGAAGCTGGAAAAGGATATTAGGATATCCGTGAGGCCACAAAATCCCGTCCTCGTCCTTCCCGGCGATTTATTTCTACGGGGCGCCAGCCGAAAATCGGCTCGTCGGGACGGAGGGAGGGAGAACGGGAATACCCGGCTCGGCCGCAGCCCTGGGAAAATGGTAGAGGGGGGGGGGGGGGGGGGTGCGTTACACGAACATTGACACGGGAGAAAAGAAAATGATAAAACCCGACTCGAGCCCAAAATCAGTCTTGCGATTCTCTATTTCAATTTCAAACACACAATTCACCCGACAATCAAACGATTCCCGAAACGGGACGACGCGACAAGAAACTAGGACGAATATTCACGCACGCACGCGCGACCGGGACCTACACTCACTTACATTTTACCGCGAGCTCGTCTCGGCCTCTCCTCACTCTCGCCTAACGGCCTTAAGGGTTTCAAATAAAACCGGGCCCCCGCTACTCGGTTACCCGGCCGAGCTAGAATTGATTCGTTAACGCGACAAAATCTCTCCCGGCCGCCACACTCACTCCCTCGATTCCCAAATCGACAACCGTCCTCCGCGAATGAACCGGGACGATCCGACAGGGGACAGAGACACCCGCTATACCGGGCCAAACGGTCGGGACTCCGCACGGGTTCGAGCTCGCGTCCCGCTGAATGGCGGGAGGCCAGCTCTCCGCTAAGAGATTCCCTACCTTCGCGAACAGTTATTTTGCGTCTCTGATGCCCCTCAGGTCCAACCGCGGGTTCGGAGGATCGTCGACGGGAATCACTCGCGATACACACTCTCACACAAATACGTGACACGGTAACGGCAATTTTCGGGAACTTGCCCGACACGAAAAGAGGCGGCTTCCCGCGCGCGACCACGACGCGAATTCCACGGCGGGTTGCGCAGGCACGACCCTCCCACCGAAATTCTCGATAATAACGCGAAAAGGCCGCGGCCACGACGGCCCCGAGATCGAGGATCGATTCTGCGGTCGGCAGCCACCGAGCTGATATGAGAAAACGTAGCTTGGCTCACCCGGGGATTTTGGCTGGACCGCGTTTGTTCAATCGCCCACGTCCGTCCGGCTCGACACCTCGCAGGAAGCTAACCCTCGCCGGCACGCGGGCCAACCTCGCCGGCCCTCTCTCCCGCGGCCACGTGATCTCCCGAATAGAGGGCGGGCGCGCGTGTTGCGGTATCGCGCCACGGGACTAGCGCGCGCAAATTTGAATGGTTTTCAACGATCCCGAGCTAGATCGTGCGCGGACGACTCGCTACCTCACCCAATCGGACACGACGGTGGGCTTGCGACAGATACGCAGACGGGCGGGAAGTGCGCGGGTATGCGTTCGTCGCCTTCCGTTGTGTGGCTGGATTCGGGCGCGTTCGCAATCCACGCGACGCTTCGTTATGCCCGGTGTCCGGTGTCCACTTCTCCTCCTCAGCTTGGCACCCTTGCCGCCGTTGCTTCCGATGGCGCGGTCGTTCACCAACCTCGTCCTCTCTCTCTCTCTCGCGGGAGGCCGCCGAATTTACATAAGAGAAAGAAAAACGATGGGAGGGGGGAATTAACAATCGGTAATTTTCTCCTTCAGGGGACCCCATGGAAACTCGTCGTGGTCGCAGTGTCGGCCCCGAGCCGGAGGGACATCTCAACTCCGCACACCGGGCGGCGGCGCCAAATTTATTCTCGTCACAGCGAATTTACATCCCAATCGATTAAAAATTCTCGGAGATACGGTTGAAAAAATTGCATTTTTGCAATAAACAATATGAAATTTGTTGCTATCTGCATCGTTCCCATCTCCAGTGTATAGTACACGAAAAAATAAACATTGTTGCAATTTGAAGTTTTTTTTTCATATCTCGTACCGTTAAAACGTCATCGACAAAAAACGAAAAACACCCTCATTTTCAACCCTTAAAAATCGGGTTCCTCCGATATAAAAAAATACGTGTCGCCTATTTTTACCCATTCTACAAACATGCCAAATTTCATCGAAATCAGAGACATCGACCTCACAACGTTTCCTTGTCAGTTTGTCCATCTCTACTAGGGCTATTTTCTGTCCACTGTTCGTTATTAGGAGGAACACCACTCGGACGTCTTCGGGCCCTTCTTTTAGGGTTCCTTTCACAACTTTCAGCACCTCTACAACTTCAGCACCGTTACACCGTCCAGGGCACGGATTTCGAGTGCCGTTCGAGGGGCCACTTTCGTCACGTTATTCTTATTCCCCAATACTCTCCAAAGCGCTGGCGAAGGCCACCTTGTCTTTGGTGTCCCTACTAAGCTCCAGCAGGATGTCTTCTTGTTTTTCGGATGCTTGTTACCCGTAGATTCCACGAGTTTACGGAGCGTGTTATTTGCCCCCCCAAAAATCCTTGAAACCGACGCTGATCACTCGGGCTTCTAGCTGGTCAGAATCGGTGGTGAGATTCACCTTCACCAGGCTGCTTACTTGCGGTAGTATTTTGTTTTTGTCACCTATTTCATCCTATCTGGGTGCCGCTTGGTCGCCTCCTACGACTGGTTAATACTTGAGCCGTTTCTTCTCTTCCTTTCGCGACACGTTTGCCTAGCCCGGAGCCGAAAATGCAGCGATGCATTTCGTCTTGTCGTGGAAAGCAAAGATTACCATACCAGGATTAGTCGCGGGCAGCGGCCCGATGGTCGCGACCGAGAAGTTCCAATAAATCTTTCACCACTTGCCGACGACAGCGGACTCAATATCTTCTGGTAAATAGGGGGACACGGACTTCCGGTCTATCCTATAAGAGTGCCGTAGATGATAATCCGTTTGAACAACGTTGAAAAAGTAAAAAAAACAAGAACGCTAATTGTAAGTAATGAAAAATCCCCTCGCAAACCCTATCGCCTGTTTTACCATACTAAAAACTGATTTGTTGAAAAATATACTTTATTTCAATTGAAACAATGGTTTGATTTTTTTTCAATTCGGATGTAATAAACAGCGACATAACTTTTTCTAATATAGCCAAGCAAGTTTACTAGAAATGTTATGAACAACATTGTTGAACCTTAGGAATAATATTTTTCTGAATCTTTTATTTTTATTTACAAAATCATATTACTTCTGTAAAAAAACTGGTGTCACGATTATATGAAAGTACAACGTAAGTACCAAGCAAGTACACTGAAAATGCTGGCCATCAACTTCGCGTGCAAGGTTAAGCAACAAACTCGCGAATATAGTGTGCCTCGAGCAGGGTTCCATTGATACATAGGGTTATCGGGGTTTCCGGTGGTTCATGAATTTGTTTTCCACTAGTATAACATATAGCGGAAGTTTTGGTTTCTTTTAATCTGCGAGCTGCGTAGTTGAAAGGATGAAATCCTTCGCTGGGATTTTACAATAAACCTTGCACGCCAAGTCATTGTACAGCATTTCCAGTGAATTTGTTCGATATTTACGTTGGACTGTTATATAATGGTGATACGATTTTTTTTATCATAACAGCATAATGATTTTTTAAATAAAAATAAAATACGCAGACAAAGATTATACCTGAGGCTTAACAATTCTGCTTGCAATACTTCACGTAAACTTGCCTGGCTATGTTATAAAAAGGTATTTCACTTTTTTTCACATTTGAATTTAAAAAATACAAAAAAAACTATTGTTTCAATAAAAATAAAGAATATTTTGTAATAAATCAGAACTTTTCATATCGTAAAAGAAGCGATATTGTTATCGGGGAGATTTTTCATTACTCGCTGATCTTTTATTTACTTCCTCAATGTTTTTTAAAGGGATTTCAAATCTTCTTGAAAGGGAATTTTTATTTTCGTTTAGCTTCCGTTTAAAGAGAAGTAAATTCCGAATATGTCTGAAGAAACTATACGTCTATAGTTCAAATTCTATTGAGCCAAGAACAGTATTTTTAGATATTTGAATTGATCGGAACTTGGGAAATACCATCTATAGCATTAATTGTACCATAAAGCGTTTTATAAATTTTTATTATTTTGATCAATATGAAAATTCAATTTTTAAAATTATCTTGAAGGACTTAAAGAACACCAACACCAACGAAATTGTCAGTCATTTTTATCGATTACTTTGCCGTTTGTCAATCCAAGCACTCAGCGTAAAGTGATATTTGTGAAAATTTTCCAGGCTTCGTCTCGCAAAAGGCATTTCCCCCTGATTTTTATCCACAGTGTTTGATGGCAAAGTTAAATATATGTATTATTATGTTGTATAGGCTGTATGAGGAAAGCTATTGAATGTGGTTGTCAGACCGTCTGGGAATAACAATCAGCGGAAAATGTCTTTTGCGAGACGAAGCCTGGAAAATTTTCATGAGCAGATTTGGAAAAAACGATACTGAGGCTTGGCATTTTTTCGAATCTGTTTTCATCACTAGTACACAGTTAGTCTTTGATACTACTCAATAGCAGTGCAGCCAGATCGCGCTCGAAAGTTACCCTCTCTCTAGTCCCTCGCGCGCCCATCACACAATCATAGTAGCGCGTGTCCGTGAGCGAGCGACGCTCGGACATCTTCGGAAAGAGCCGAGTGCCGTCGAACTATCCCGACCGCGCCTTCGGCAGCTACACCAACACATAGACACGCTGAGCACGTTCATGTGCGGCCAAGCCGAACGAACTGAACGAAGGCTTCGAGGGAAAAAGCAATCCGAGCACGGCCCGCGCGTGACGTCACGCGACGGCACGCGCGAGACTTTTAGATGCTTTCAATGCTTATTTAGCTCTTGATTCTCTGCGTTATTAATGTATACCAAAAATGTATCCCACACTCTGATCGCTTATTTTTTTAGTTTATACGTTAATTTAAATATAATAATAAATCTAAATTACAACTTATTTCTCTTCTAAAAAATTGTTTACGCTTTACTCACACCCGTCCTTATGCCAAATAAATTATAATTCATAAAAGTAAGCGGAAATATATTTATCTCCGTATTATTATGTTAATTCTCATACTTTCATCAAGGGATAAAGCATTATCCGCAAAAACAAACCAATCATCCATTCGACCGCGAATCGTCAGTACCAGAAAGTGCACAAATTCTACAAGCGATGAGATGGTCCTGTCGGTAGCGTTCCTGGCTTCGGTTCGCAGGGGCGCGGGATCGATCCCGCGCTCGGTGCTTTTTTTTTTTTTTAATTACTATTACTATTAATTCTTATTTGATTAGTTATGTTTATCAGTTATCATTATTATTTTAATTAGTTATCTTTTCGTGTCGAAAAATTTATTGCGCACTCCGACCGCTTATTTTATTAGTTTGTACGTTCATTTAAATGTAATAATAAATCTAAATTACAACTTATTTATCTTCTAAAAAATTGTTTGCGCTTTACTCATACCCGTCCTTATGCCAAGTAAATTGTAATTCATAAAAGTAAGCGGAAATATATTTATATTCGTATTATTATGTTCATTCTCATATACTTTCATCAAGCGATGAAGCATTATTCCCAAAAACAAGCCATGTTAAAAATGCACTTTCTGGCACTACCGATTCGCGGCCGGATAGATGAATGGCTTGTTTTTGGGAATAATGCTTCATTGCTTGATGAAAGTATATGAGAATGAACATAATAATACGAATATAAATATATTTCCGCTTACTTTTATGAATTACAATTTATTTGGCATAGGGACGGATATGAGTAAAGCGCAAACAATTTTTTAGAAGATAAATAAGTTGTAATTTAGATTTATTGTTACATTTAAACGAACGTAAAAACTAATAAAATAAGCGGTCGGAGTGCGCAATAAATTTTTCGACACGAAAAGATAACTAATTAAAATAATAATGATAACTAATAAACACAACTAATCAAATAAGAATTAATAGTAATAGTAATTAAAAAAAAAAAAAAAGCACTGAGCGTGGAACGATCCCGCGCCCCTGCGAACTGAAGCCAGGAACGCTACCGACGGGACCATCTCATCGCTTGTAGAATATGTGCACTTTCTGGCACTACCGATTCGCGGCCGGATAGATGAATGGCTTGTTTTTGGGAATAATGCTTTATCGCTTGATGAAAGTATATGAGAATGAACATAATAATACGAATATCAATATATTTCCGCTTACTTTTATGAATTACAATTTATTTGGCATAGGGACGGGTGTCAACAGAGCGCAAACAATTTTTTAGAAGATAAATAAGTTGTAATTTAGATTTATTATTACATTTAAATGAACGGACAAACTAATAAAATAAGCGGTCGGAGTGCGCAATAAATTTTTCGACACGAAAAGATAACTAATTAAAATAATAATGATAACTAACAAACATAACTAATCAAATAAGAATTAATAGTAATTAAAAAAAAAAAAAAAGCACCGAGCGCGGGATCGATCCCGCGCCCCTGCGAACCGAAGCCAGGAACGCTACCGACAGGACCATCTCATCGCTTGTAGAATTCGTGCACTTTCTGGTACTGACGATTCGCGGTCGAATGGATGATTGGTTTGTTTTTGCGGATAATGCTTTATCCCTTGATGAAAGTATGAGAATTAACATAATAATACGGAGATAAATATATTTCCGCTTACTTTTATGAATTATAATTTATTTGGCATAAGGACGGGTGTGAGTAAAGCGTAAACAATTTTTTAGAAGAGAAATAAGTTGTAATTTAGATTTATTATTATATTTAAATTAACGTATAAACTAAAAAAATAAGCGATCAGAGTGTGCGATACATTTTTGGTATACATTAATAACGCAGAGAATCAAGAGCTAAATAAGCATTGAAAGCATCTAAAAGTCTCGCGCGTGCCGTCGCGTGACGTCACGCGCGGGCCGTGCTCGGATTGCTTTTTCCCTCGAAGCCTTCGTTCAGTTCGTTCGGCTTGGCCGCACATGAACGTGCTCAGCGTGTCTATGTGTTGGTGTAGCTGCCGAAGGCGCGGTCGGGATAGTTCGACGGCACTCGGCTCTTTCCGAAGATGTCCGAGCGTCGCTCGCTCACGGACACGCGCTACTATGATTGTGTGATGGGCGCGCGAGGGACTAGAGAGAGGGTAACTTTCGAGCGCGATCTGGCTGCACTGCTCAATAGTCCAGGAATGCAGTATTGTGCCTATCATAATTGTAATAAACTAGTCGCCATCGCTGTCGAATGCTTTGTAAATTAGAATGAGTGCGATATGCCTTTAGTGTTGAGTAATTTGAATAATCTATTTAAGAAGGCTTATTAGGAAACCTTTATCATTATTCTAATTATGTTTCTGAAGGAGATATACATTTTTCATTGTCTCCAAACAAATTCCTAGAGTGCAGTAGGCAAAGATAAATATTTTTTGTCTAATCTTTTAAATCAATATTTCTATCTGTTAGATACCTCTAAGAATTGCACACCGAATACTATATTAATAATTTTTAACCGAATACGCTATGAATTTTTCATTGTTCATGTTCCATGCAAGAAAAAAATGCATATCGATGACCTTTCGATACCGAAAGGTATGCATTTTTCTTGTGTGCGGTCAAGCATGCAAATCCAGCATCTCCTAGTGAGTCGGATTACCGACACTCTGGTCCTTGCACAATTTTCCACTTCCGCACAGGGTTTTCTTACTGGCCAGGTAGATGGGGCAGATGCGACCAATCTGTACAGAGGAATAAAAGTAGGATTAATGCGGCGTAGCAAATGCATTGACATCCATAAGCCTTTGCATCTCTGTCCTTTATTCTCTTTGACAGATTTCACGTGTGCGCTCTTGACCACATAATCTACACTTGTATATTATTAGCTAGTAAATCCGCAGATTTGGTTTGGCGATGCTTAGCCTTTCTGATTTGTTGTGCTTGGTGGGAAGTTAGATGATAATTTCAGCTGCTATATACTTACGGATAAGATTTTTCGTTGGCTCTTAGTAACGAAAAGTTTATATTTCTTTTCTTTGACTATGTTCGATATACAAAAAATCCATCATTTTTGCGTATTTCTTCTTTCCACTGTAATGTCTCATGTAGATGCTCTCAATGTCCTGCTAGTAGTCCTATTTATGGTTTCGAAGAATTTTTTGATGTTGCAATTTGCGACGCGAATCCCCTTCATCAAATTAATTCTTAGCTCAGAGAAGGACCGTTTGTTCGTGTATTTGAAGAACTTTTTGCGGTTAACATTCACAAGACTTTTGCTTTGAGGTAAAAATTCGCGATACTCATCGCTTTACAATCTACGTAAAATTGAATTTGACCCTAAAAAGGGCCGTGTATTTTATTTTCACTAATCACCCTCCAACCCTGGTAAGAGGTTAGAGCCGTGAACACCATTGTAACACTGTTTATGTATGTATATAAACTTTACTTGGAGGTGAGAGCCTGCAAAAGCCGTACGCTTGAAGAACCCGACCGTTTTGACACTACGAGCATGCAATCGTTTTTTTTTTGGGACAGCGTTCCCGGGCGACGACGTGAGATTGCGAGGATGGGTCGAAAAACGTCCCACTTCGCGCCGTAACGCTGAGCGTTACGTTCTTGCAAAGGACGTATGTCGTAATGCTTACGAGACGACCGAATGACTTTATTCGATTGAGCAAACCGACGAGTCTGGAATATTTGAAAGTGGAATAGTTTTTATGTTAACTAAGTCGCTCGGAAATTCGGCCGAATATTATGAGATCTCAAGATTGAGTAGACGGACCGAAAAATTGCCCAAACAAAATCGATAGGAAAAAATCACACTGCATTGATAAAATGTCATTAGATATTTGTTTCGTCGCCGAGTTTTTGCGCAATGTCGATTCAAAGTTAACAAATGTCCGGACAAAGCACATTTTACTGTATAAAGAGTCGCGACGTGTTTGTCAGTGTCAGTGGAGCTCAGTGGTGTCGATTTTTTTCTTTATTACTGTGGGAGTAATGAAAAGAAAACTACGCACATGCTTATCATAACGATTTAATATCGAATGGTTAATACAATTGTGCGCAAATAGTCGCATATTCGCTGGCGCTTGGCTTATCTTCAGCCGCCGACTGCCCGCTCTCGATCTCGTCGCGTGAACCCAGATGCTCTTTTTGCGCACATGCTATCCCTGGGATCTATATCCCTAACTTACGCATGCGTTGGTCTACGGGCCTACATCTCGGCTATCCTGGCAATCGTCTGACCCAGACGATTCAGCGTCGCTTCCTACGGAGTTTATATTTTTCTATTTTTCATTGAATCTGTTGCCGACATTCATTTTTGAGGTCGTGCACCTCCGATCTTTTCTATCTCGTATCGATCGTTGGGGTCTACGGTGCTTACTCGGCATGGTCCGAGAAATTTTTCTTTCAACTGTAGTCCCGGGCCAAGTGGAGTCCTTCTCTCTGAATTTCTGAAAATTCTGTGCACTTTGTCGTTGAATCTGCTGGCGAAGACGTTGTTCGAGGTTCTTCGCCGTCGATCTTCTCTACCTCATATCGGTCGTGGGGTACAGTGCAGCCAGATCGCGCTCGAAAGTTACCCTCTCTCTAGTCCCTCGCGCGCCCATCACACAATCATAGTAGCGCGTGTCCGTGAGCGAGCGACGCTCGGACATCTTCGGAAAGAGCCGAGTGCCGTCGAACTATCCCGACCGCGCCTTCGGCAGCTACACCAACACATAGACACGCTGAGCACGTTCATGTGCGGCCAAGCCGAACGAACTGAACGAAGGCTTCGAGGGAAAAAGCAATCCGAGCACGGCCCGCGCGTGACGTCACGCGACGGCACGCGCGAGACTTTTAGATGATTTCAATGCTTATTTAGCTCTTGATTCTCTGCGTTATTAATGTATACCAAAAATGTATCGCACACTCTGATCGCTTATTTTTTTAGTTTATACGTTAATTTAAATATAATAATAAATCTAAATTACAACTTATTTCTCTTCTAAAAAATTGTTTACGCTTTACTCACACCCGTCCTTATGCCAAATAAATTATAATTCATAAAAGTAAGCGGAAATATATTTATCTCCGTATTATTATGTTAATTCTCATACTTTCATCAAGGGATAAAGCATTATCCGCAAAAACAAACCAATCATCCATTCGACCGCGAATCGTCAGTACCAGAAAGTGCACAAATTCTACAAGCGATGAGATGGTCCTGTCGGTAGCGTTCCTGGCTTCGGTTCGCAGGGGCGCGGGATCGATCCCGCGCTCGGTGCTTTTTTTTTTTTTTAATTACTATTACTATTAATTCTTATTTGATTAGTTATGTTTATTAGTTATCATTATTATTTTAATTAGTTATCTTTTCGTGTCGAAAAATGTATTGCGCACTCCGACCGCTTATTTTATTAGTTTGTACGTTCATTTAAATGTAATAATAAATCTAAATTACAACTTATTTATCTTCTAAAAAATTGTTTGCGCTTTACTCATACCCGTCCCTATGCCAAATAAATTGTCATTCATAAAAGTAAGCGGAAATATATTGATATTCGTATTATTATGTTCATTCTCATATACTTTCATCAAGCGATAAAGCATTATTCCCAAAAACAAGCCATTCATCTATCCGGCCGCGAATCGGTAGTGCCAGAAAGTGCACATATTCTACAAGCGATGAGATGGTCCCGTCGGTTCCTGGCTTCAGTTCCTGGCTTCAGTTCGCAGGGGCGCGGGATCGTTCCGCGCTCAGTGCTTTTTTTTTTTTTTAATTACTATTACTATTAATTCTTATTTGATTAGTTATGTTTATTAGTTATCATTATTATTTTAATTAGTTATCTTTTCGTGTCGAAAAATTTATTGCGCACTCCGACCGCTTATTTTATTAGTTTGTACGTTCATTTAAATGTAATAATAAATCTAAATTACAACTTATTTATCTTCTAAAAAATTGTTTGCGCTTTACTCATACCCGTCCCTATGCCAAATAAATTGTCATTCATAAAAGTAAGCGGAAATATATTGATATTCGTATTATTATGTTCATTCTCATATACTTTCATCAAGCGATAAAGCATTATTCCCAAAAACAAGCCATTCATCTATCCGGCCGCGAATCGGTAGTGCCAGAAAGTGCACATATTCTACAAGCGATGAGATGGTCCCGTCGGTTCCTGGCTTCAGTTCCTGGCTTCAGTTCGCAGGGGCGCGGGATCGTTCCGCGCTCAGTGCTTTTTTTTTTTTTAATTACTATTACTATTAATTCTTATTTGATTAGTTATGTTTATTAGTTATCATTATTATTTTAATTAGTTATCTTTTCGTGTCGAAAAATTTATTGCGCACTCCGACCGCTTATTTTATTAGTTTGTACGTTCATTTAAATGTAATAATACATCTAAATTACAACTTATTTATCTTCTAAAAAATTGTTTGCGCTTTACTCATACCCGTCCCTATGCCAAATAAATTGTAATTCATAAAAGTAAGCGGAAATATATTTATATTCGTATTATTATGTTCATTCTCATATACTTTCATCAAGCGATGAAGCATTATTCCCAAAAACAAGCCATTCATCTATCCGGCCGCGAATCGGTAGTGCCAGAAAGTGCATTTTTAACACGAGCGATAAGATGGTCCCGTTGGTAGCGTTCCTGACTTCTATGGGGCGAATTGTTTATTCGAGAAATCATACAATGTATGAACTGCGGACCGAAGCCACGAACGCTACCAACGAGACCATCTTATCGCTTGTGTTAAAAATGCACTTTCTGGCACTACCGATTCGCGGCCGGATAGATGAATGGCTTGTTTTTGGGAATAATGCTTCATCGCTTGATGAAAGTATATGAGAATGAACATAATAATACGAATATAAATATATTTCCGCTTACTTTTATGAATTACAATTTATTTGGCATAGGGACGGGTATGAGTAAAGCGCAAACAATTTTTTAGAAGATAAATAAGTTGTAATTTAGATTTATTATTACATTTAAATGAACGTACAAACTAATAAAATAAACGGTCGGAGTGCGCAATAAATTTTTCGACACGAAAAGATAACTAATTAAAATAATAATGATAACTAATAAACATAACTAATCAAATAAGAATTAATAGTAATAGTAATTAAAAAAAAAAAAAAAGCACTGAGCGCGGAACGATCCCGCGCCCCTGCGAACTGAAGCCAGGAACGCTACCGACGGGACCATCTCATCGCTTGTAGAATATGTGCACTTTCTGGCACTACCGATTCGCGGCCGGATAGATAAATGGCTTGTTTTTGGGAATAATGCTTCATCGCTTGATGAAAGTATATGAGAATGAACATAATAATACGAATATAAATATATTTCCGCTTACTTTTATGAATTACAATTTATTTGGCATAGGGACGGGTATGAGTAAAGCGCAAACAATTTTTTAGAAGATAAATAAGTTGTAATTTAGATTTATTATTACATTTAAATGAACGTACAAACTAATAAAATAAGCGGTCGGAGTGCGCAATAAATTTTTCGACACGAAAAGATAACTAATTAAAATAATAATGATAACTAATAAACATAACTAATCAAATAAGAATTAATAGTAATAGTAATTAAAAAAAAAAAAAAAGCACCGAGCGCGGGATCGATCCCGCGCCCCTGCGAACCGAAGCCAGGAACGCTACCGACAGGACCATCTCATCGCTTGTAGAATTTGTGCACTTTCTGGTACTGACGATTCGCGGTCGAATGGATGATTGGTTTGTTTTTGCGGATAATGCTTTATCCCTTGATGAAAGTATGAGAATTAACATAATAATACGGAGATAAATATATTTCCGCTTACTTTTATGAATTATAATTTATTTGGCATAAGGACGGGTGTGAGTAAAGCGTAAACAATTTTTTAGAAGAGAAATAAGTTGTAATTTAGATTTATTATTATATTTAAATTAACGTATAAACTAAAAAAATAAGCGATCAGAGTGTGCGATACATTTTTGGTATACATTAATAACGCAGAGAATCAAGAGCTAAATAAGCATTGAAATCATCTAAAAGTCTCGCGCGTGCCGTCGCGTGACGTCACGCGCGGGCCGTGCTCGGATTGCTTTTTCCCTCGAAGCCTTCGTTCAGTTCGTTCGGCTTGGCCGCACATGAACGTGCTCAGCGTGTCTATGTGTTGGTGTAGCTGCCGAAGGCGCGGTCGGGATAGTTCGACGGCACTCGGCTCTTTCCGAAGATGTCCGAGCGTCGCTCGCTCACGGACACGCGCTACTATGATTGTGTGATGGGCGCGCGAGGGACTAGAGAGAGGGTAACTTTCGAGCGCGATCTGGCTGCACTGGTGGGGTACACGATGCACACTCGGTATGGCCCGAGAAAATGTATGTTCGTATGAAAAAGTGATTCCCCCATAAAATTAATTACACGTCTATTTAGTATGAATGTCAAGCTGTTAGGAAATATGATTTTTTTTTTCGATGTCCAAAATGGCCGACTACTAATATTTTCTTTTGTTATCTTCCTTTAGGCACTCCGCGCCATGATATTTAGCATCCACAATTTTTCACCTAGAACAACAGATAAAAATTCGCGTCAATCTACATTAGAATACTTAGAGAAGTACGTACGAAATTTCAAAAATATTGTTTTATTCAAAAGTTGCAGGTATTTGAACTTAAGGAATGAATTTTCAGTGAAAAATTTCGTTATAACTGCTCATAAACTGCTCATAAAATGAAAAGATTTCGATTAATCAGAAATTCCGTACGTACTTCTTTGCGAAATCCAATTAGGAACATAACTTTTAAATTTGAAGTAAATCGAGTGAAAATTGTTTAAGTTATTTGTCACGCTAATTCGAAAAAAAGCTGTTTTGGGAAGCTTCGAGTAGTCGGCCATTTTGTACAACGAAAAAAAAATGTCTAACAGCCTGATATTCATACTAAATAGATGTGTAATTAATTTTAGGGGTGAATCACTTTTTCATACGAAAAAAATTGTTAAATTCGCACATGATTTTATACCCGTTAGCCTGGGGCCTTAAAGAAAAAATTGATTCTACCTACAGTAGATCACTGGCAAACGCCAATTTTTTTCGTTTTTGCATGAGATGTATCCCACATTTGTTTTCTTTAAAGGTTTTTCTATAGTCATTTGTTTTTTGCTTACTGTAACGGTGTAATTGCGGACGGGTTTTTTTTCAATGTCTCTGCTTCTCGTTGTCCTTTAATTTCACTCACTTCCTCATATTTATCTTTATGCATAGGTTTTAACTGCCCTTTCAACGATGTCGTAGTCCTGCCTTTTCTTGAATAGTTTTTGTCCGGATTATGCATTTTGCATAATTCTCATTTATTCATTTTTTAAAACAGCCAAATTTCATCCGTTTTTGGATTTATGGCGTGATCTAAATATTATTATTACACACGCAACCACAAATCAGAACAAACAATTAGTGACAAATGAGCTTTGCGGCTCAACTGACGATAAGTGTCGAGCGAGTGCACAGGGTCAAGTTACGCCCCCTCACGCCGCCCGCTTTCCTAAAACTCTCACTTTGATGCGTTTACGTGTTCGTACAAGTTTAGCACGAAAAAACAGAATGTAAATAAATCTCTGTTACAACTCCATTATAAAACTTGCGAAGGCGGATGTATGATTTCATGCGCAGGCTCCGCATTTGCGGAGGTGGAGGCCAAGTACCGTTACAACCCTAGTTGTAAGGGGGTAAACCGCCCCTCAAAGTAAGGTGTATCGTGGGGTGGTTTTGCTGTTTCATCCACAAGCGGTCCACCGATCTGAATGGAATCAAAACCAAAATTCTAATATAAAGCGATAAAAAATACGCTATAGAATAATTGAAAACATGAAATTGAGGGATGACACTTTCTTCTTTGAGGGGTCGCTTCCCCCTTCAAAAACGTTTCTGGGCAGATAAAAAAATACGCGCCGCATCGTTTTCAATGCTTTATCGCATATATGAGTTTTAACAAAATCAGACACGAACACTTAAGTGATGTTCCTTGTCAGATTCACATTCGGAGGAGGTTTCCAAAGACACAGAGAGTGAGCAGCACAAAGAAGAGCCATGGCACTCATCATCATCTCAGTTATATAAATTATATTAAGTTTAGTTTTAGAGAAGAACTTAATTACAAAATATAGTGTGATTATTTTTTTCTATAAAACCTACTATTTTAGGACACACTATTCATCCCAAAACACTTCCTATAGCTTTAAGTCAATTAGAGAGTCATTACAAAAAAAAATCACAAGAAATAATGTTGACCTAAATGTTGTCTAGAGTGGCAAAATGTGCGTCGTTCTTTTCTACCTCGTATTGATCGTTGGGGCTTACGATGCTTACTCCTCATGGACCGAAACATTTTTCTTTGAACGTTCGCCTGGGCCAAGTTGAATTCTTCTCTCTGAAAAATTTGAATAACTTGGTTTAATTATTCCGTCTTTCAACCATTCTTCGTTTTGCTCGTCAACGTAATTTTTTTCTAACTCCGTGAGTCTTGACAGTGGCCCTTCACAGACCGGTTTTTCGTCGCGCAAAATAATTTTCAACTTTATTGTGGATTCGACTGTTTTCTTCGGTGGATAGAAGCTTACTAGTTCGTGTACTTTGTTTCGGCATTTAACGCTTGCACGCATCCCGATCTCCACTCGTTGTTTTCGTCTAGACGGTCGACGAAAAAAATGTCTGTCTCTCTTTTCGTTATTTGCGTTTCGTCTTTCTTTGTGAAGCTCAGATACGTCTAATATCTCACTTCCAATCAAAATGCGATCGACAATACCTCTGGTGTTTAGTATGTGATACGTGAGTTTATATTGTACTCCATTAACAACTGTCTCGACTTCGCATCAACCGATAGTATACATTTTCACGTGTTTTGGTCCTTCGAGAACCTCGGTCTTCGGATTATAATTCGGTGAGCCCAACTTTAAATATAAGTCGACCCGCATTAGATGATAGTCGCTAGCCATATCTACTCGGTCTTCAACGCCCCCCCCCGTTCGTGATGATTTCGTAAATTCTATTCAATCCCGGTCCCATGCACATAACTTGTGAAGTGTTTTTCGCCGCGTTCGATTTCTCGGTAAGGCTCGCGCGCCGCTCCGCTGCCTCTCGTATTTCTCTTCCGTGGTATAGCGTGTGATATGTCCAAACCCGTTATACTTAACGAGTAAGGCCACTGTAACGGCCCAAAAAAAAAGGTTTTTTCACTAATTTTTTGCTCCCGAAATTGAAGGTATTTGAAAAAAAACTTTTAATGGTGTTATCGGGCATACATTAAACTTTATTATAAAATTTTTTTACAGTAAAAAAAAAACAAAATGGCGGTTCCACAGCTATCTTCCCGGGACATGTTTTGCTTCCAGGGCTCCGCGGCACGCAGCACCACTGGTGCACTTTTGAATCTAGAACAAAAAAAAAAAAAAACCATTCATCTAGAGGGCTATAGCTGGAGAATGTCGATCGGATTTTAAAAAGTATCAATTTTTGTGGATTTGGCGTGCGTTTGAAAAAAAAATTGATTTTTGACGAAAAAAACGGCAAGTTTTTTGTTAATAAAAAATCAATAAATAAAGTTCTTGAAAATTCCGATCGACATTCTCAAGATAATGTAAATGTTCACATCTGGTTAAAATTTCAAGTAAAAAAAATGAAAATTGTTCGAGTTATGCTGCGTGCCATTTTGAAAAACCATGTTTCGAGAAAAACGCGTTTAAAGTTTTGCGAATAGTTTTTTATTGGAAAAAATTAAAAAAAGAAGTTAAAAAAAATGTTTACCGTTAGTCTGCAATCCCAGCACCATACATTTGTCCTTCGATAGCCAAATTTTCGTCTTTTTCGTCTTTCCTGGTTGATTTTTGGAGCGCGCGCGCACTTTTGGCCGCGTCGCTCAGAGATGTCTCCGCGTGCGTGATGCGTTTGGCGTCGGCTTCGATGCAGAAATTATATAACTGTACACCAATTTCCACCTCCAACATCTTGAATATTTGCAAGACGTTGGTAAGGCCGCCATTGAATATGCAAACAGCGATATCCGTCGCAATATCTAGTACAGTTTTTCCGCTTGAGGATGATTTGGGGGCCAAACTCCAAACGGTAGCGTTGAAACTTTCGTTATTGTTTTGAGTATAGGCCCCCAAGCAACGCTCCAGCAACTCGTCCCGGCTCAATTCCATGTAGATGGGTTTGATGGCTTGATAAACCTCCTCACTCATTGGCTGATTGTGATGATACGCATCCAAGGCATTTTCTGCTTTCGCTTTCTTCCAACTGCACCATTTCTCCGAACATTTTTCGTGCTGAGGCTTTTCATCCGTTGACATTTTGTGAAAAAGGGTTGCCCAGATCTCATTTTTCATATTTTTGATGGAATCGGAATTTCGACGGATTGCTAAGCCGTAATAAATGCTTAGTTCGTCAATCAATTTGGCAGTGAGTTTTCCTCTTCCCCCGAGACCTTTTGTTCCTTTTTTTAAGTTTCTCAATCGAGTGCCCATTCTTTTTTGCACGTGATCTATGCACTCTTTTTTTTTAACATCAACATTTTCATAAGGCTTCGAATCCACGATGCCTTTGAAAGTTTTGGAATCGCCATCTCCGATATAATTGCAGTCGTTTCGGAGCAAGTTTTGACACGCTTGGCGGCGACCTTCATTTCCTAAGGACAACAAATTTTTTTTCGCACAGGACCTTTTTTTTCTTATTCTAGAGGGTTTAAACTATTTTTTAAGCCAATAAAAAAAATCGATTTTTCAAAAAATTTACAGTGGCCTTACCCCTTAAAGCATTTGGCTCCAGCTTGGTTGTGCTCGTAATTTCGGTTGATGTCCACTCTTGCCACAGTTGTAGCACCGTAGTGGGGGAGCTCCACCTGCCGTGTTTGAATTTTCTTTCGCCGCCGGGTCTGTTCCCCTCGATGGTTCGCTGCTGATCGTCGTTTTGACTGTCGGTCTGGCGCGTTCGACTTTATCCATCTTGCTTCGGATGGTTTTGTAGTACTTCATTTTATCCTTCGCCTTTTGATTGCCAGTGACATACATATGGACAGAAAAAAGTCGTGCTACTTTTGTGTCATGATACACATGTGAACATTTGAAAAAAGCATGTTTTTCCTACATCGATTTGACTGTAGTTTGGTAAATCTTCGTTTTTTCGGTTGCTGAATCCGAATTCCAAAATTCGAAATGGCGGATCCAATATGGCGGATGCAAAGTTAGAAAATACGTTGATTCCGACAAAATGATCGAAAACATGGTTTTCGAGGTTACAGAAACCGAATGTGAAATCGAATTTCTTAAATTCACAATGGCGGATCCAGTATGGCCGATGCTAATTCGAAAAATACTTTGATTTCGATGAATGTGAGTAGCTGATGATTTTTGAGGTTGTTGAATCTGAATCTGAGATCGGATTTCTAAAATTCGAAATAGCTTATCCAATATGGCGGGAGAAAATTCGAAAAGTAGTTGGATTTCGACAAAACTCTATCTTTAGATGTTTGGGGACGCGAAATTCGAACTTGAGTCTTGACTCTAAGTATCCGAAGCTCGGATAAATTATGACGAATAAAAATTTAGCAAACCATTTATGACATATTATCCATAGAAAGAAATGTCAAAGAATATTTTTTCGGCTTTATATCCCGCTCTCTGTCAAACCCAGAGTCACAAATCGAGGTCGTCGTGGTTGTTGACCCCCATTTTATTTTTTTTTGTACCTCTTGTATTTAAAATTTTTGTTGTGCATATATTCGTTATTTGATGCCCGAAGGGTTCCAAAGGGCTTCCGCTCTCCTCTCTCTCTTTCTCTTCGACTTCCGTTTCTTCCTTTCATTCCATCCTTCTTTTACTCTCCGTTTATTCCTCCTTCCGTGTCTCGCTCCCGCTTTCTCTCCTCCCTTCTTTCAGTCCACTCATCCATGCGTCTTCCTAACCTCTTTCGTCTAGTATCTCTATTATCCTTTCCCTTATTACTCTTTTCTCTCCTTCCCCTCCCCTGCAACAATCTATCACATGTTCCCAAGATTCTATCTCCTCCCCATACATCCGGCACTCTTTCTCCTCCGTCTCCCAGTACCTTCCTTCCCTCACTTCGTTCCCCATCTTGAACCTAACTACTCTGCACCTCTCTTCGCTCCATCCCGCTTCCAGATATCCTGGTACACCTTCCGCCCTCACCTCTCTGTACCACTTATTAAGGGACAACACCACTGTGACGGCTTCAAAAAATCGATTTTTTGAAAACCATCTAGAAAAATCTAAAATACATTTAAGATTAAGATGCCGTTGGACCCAGGTCGAAAAAATAATTATTTTCGGAGATATTGACTATTTTGTGGAGCGGTGCAGCGCTCCGTGACGCTTGGGGTCCCGCGTAGCTGCGCGCCTCATGGTCGGCAGGTATACCGGGCCTTTCCCAGGTCCTGCGGGTCTTTTCCAGGTATTCTTTTGTCTCCCTTCACAAAAACCGGCTATTGTTATAAATCTAGTTTCGAAAAAAAGCCATAGGTGGCGATAATTGAAAAATTTTCAAGGCATGTATAGGGATAGCGTCATAGCGTCAGTTTGCGAATAGAAGCGACGCTACTCGTGTCTAAACGCTCCGAATCGTTTCGTTTATAAATATCGAACGCTCAGAATTATTCTTTGCACATCGAAATGGATAATCCGAAAGTGTACGCGGGGAAAAAGGGAACAAAACAGAGCTATGTGACGAGGAGTCGAAGGAAAATTTCGAATCGAAAACCTCCGAACCGTTATAGCTACGAAAATAGTTCTGCAGAGTATGTGAGCACGTCGGCGAAAAAGTTAAAATCGTCGGACGATTTAGAGGTCGGTGTTACTAACGATTTCGGTTATCGTATAGTACACCTCGTCAATGCATTGAAAATTATATCGACGTTAGTGAAGTGCAAAGTGTGTGATCGCGATATAAAGGTTACTGAAAAAACTTTGCGCGGACTCGGATTCACAATCGAGGTCGATTGCGGCGGTTGTGAAAAAGTGCAAATCAATTCGTGTCCTATGATTGACAATGCATACGAAATAAATCGTCGGATCGTATTCAGTATGCGTCTTCTTGGCGTCGGTTTAAATGACCTGATGAAGTTTTGTGCATTCATGGACCTACCGCGCCCCATATTTCAGTCTTTCTACGATCGAATCTCAAATTCGATTTCGATTGCCACTAAAGCTTTGAGCACAGTGAGCAAACAAAAGGTTGCACTTCAGGAGGAGACAATTTCGTTGGAAAATGGGGTGGAGGACGGAATTATCGTTTCAGGCGACGGATCGTGGCGTAAGCGCGGTATCAGCTCGCTTTTCGGCATAACATCGCTAATCGGCTGGTACACTAAAAAAGTGATCCACGTTATGGTGAAATCGAAATATTGCAAAGCTTGCGAGCATTGGGAAAAAAAGAAAGCACCGCGAAGTACTGGGAATGGAAAAGTACCCACGACGATGAGTGCCAAGCGAACCATAGCGGCTCCTCCGGAAAAATGGAAGTCGACTCAGCTGTCGAAATGTTTTGAAGAGCTCTATGGCATAAAATATAAATATTATATTGGTGACGGCGATTCTAAAACGTTTTTGGGCATATCGAATAGCGATCCATACGACAGTTTCGAGATAAAAAAAAGAGTGCATCGATCATGTCCAAAAACGTATAGGGACGCGCCTCCGCGAAATCGTGAAAAAACAAAAAGGATTGTCTGGCAGAGGAAAGCTCAGCGGAAAATTGATTGACGAGTTGAGCACATATTCCGGCTTGGTTATTCGGAGGAACATCGATGATGTTGAAAAAATGAAGAAGGCAGTTTGGGCAACTATCAAACATAAAATATCTATAGAAAGTGAGCCACAACATGACGATTGTCTAGAGGGAGCCGAGTCGTGGTGTTCGTGGCAACGAGCGGTCGCAAGCGGTAATATTTCTGAATATCGCCATAAGCCGCCTTTTCCTGAGGAAGTATTGGAGGCAATTACGCCAGTCTTCGAAAATTTGAGCAGAGACGATTTGCTGCAGCGTTATTTGGGCGGCTTCACGCAAAACAACAGCGAAAGCTACAACAAATCAGTTTGAGCAAAAGCCCCCAAGTGTCAGTCCGGGAGAAAAAAAATCGTCGATATTGCAGCTGATATCGCGGTATTATTATTCAATGATGGCCTGAGAAGCCTCATGAAAGTTTTGGCGACGTTGGGGATAACTATCGGCCCAAATTGTTTCAATTTTTGCGTTGAAACCGACGCAGCGCGGATCGAGCTGGCGGAGCGCTCGCTCACAGACGCTGCAAAAGAGGCAAGAAGAGCCTCTACAAGTTCGAGAAAAGATGCTAGGGACAATGATTTGCTTCTTGAAAGCCAGCTATATGGTGCCGGTATCGCTGATTAAAGATAAACATTTTTTTTTCCAATTTATCGCATAAATTAACAAACCTAAAACTTTGAACGCGTTTTTCTCAAAACCACTTTTTTGAGTGCGGCACGCAGCAGAACTCGAGTAATTTTTATCCGATCGACTTCAAATTTGGACTGCAACAATAAAACTAGATTATCTAAAGAAGTACACAGGATTTTTTCGATATCTCAATAATAAAAAAAGTTATAGCCTATTTTCAACGAGAAATTTTGCTCGAAAATCGTCCTTTAATTTCAAAAGCGTGCCTATTTTTTAAAAATCAATATTTTTTTAAATGCCTGTGTATTTCTCTTCAAAATATCATATTATTATGGAAAACACTCGGTATTTTTTTTCAGATCGACTTTGAAGAGAGTTCTGCTCCGTGCCGCGAACGACTGCAGGGCAACAGTACCTGATGCGGGAGCTTCTCCAGCGTCTTCACGGGGCGTGAAAAATTTGAAATTTTTTTTTATGTATCTTCAATAAACAACGAACAAAACAAAACATTTTTTTTCGAATATCTTTTTTTTCCCACAAAAAAAAATTCTTGAAAAATGGCAAAAAAACAGGAGGTCACAGTGGTGTTCTGCCTTAAACCTGGACTGCGTTATCCTCTCCCACCTCTCTCTCTCCTGGTTTTCCCTGTCCTTTTTTCCTTCCTCTCATACCCCCCCGTCCCTGATTCCCCTCCTCAGCCTGCCTGCCATCCTCCTAAATGCTTTCCTGCCTCTCCCATTTTGATATCCCTTGCCCCCACCTTCTTTATTTCTCCTTTATCTCCTCCCAGCACCTTCGTGCCAATCCACCCCCCATTTGCTTAGCTTTTCCTCGTAACTCCATGCTCGCATGCCGGCCCTCGTTCTCAATTTCTCTCTCTTTACCTCCTCCCTCACCATATACCCCGGCATTCTCCAGTCCAGCCCTAGCGCCTATCTCATGTACCTTTCGTGCATCGCCTTCATTGCTCCTCTCTCCTCCCATCCCTGTATCTCTACTCCGTACTCCATCACTGTCCACACCGACGCGTCGTATAGCCATCACCTCCTCCCTACTTCTTTCCCAAATGCCCTTTTTCCTATGCCCCACATTTGCCTTATCACCACCTCTGCCTTCCTTACACAGCGGACTCAGCGGGCACGCTTGCCTTATCCCTTTATCCGTTCAACAACTTTCTCCGACCTGCTCTCCTCCTTCACCCTGCTTTCTGTCAATTCCTTTATCCTCTCTCTCAGTCCTTTCCTCACCCCTCTCTTCTTTAATGTCTCCAA
Organism: Ophion costatus; assembly: GCA_951751655.1. Classification (NCBI taxonomy): domain Eukaryota; kingdom Metazoa; phylum Arthropoda; class Insecta; order Hymenoptera; family Ichneumonidae; genus Ophion; species Ophion costatus. The sequence continues at coordinate 12,869,913 of OX632364.1, forward strand.
CAGTACCTTCCTCTCCACCAAGTCAAACGCTGCCCTGGGATCCACAAATATGGCTACTACCTTCCCCTTTTCTCTCTCCGTCTCTCTGCCTGTTATACAGTTTAGCACATATATGTTGTCCACCGTTCCCATCCCCCTCCTAAAGCCCGCCTGATTCGGCGGCACCATCCTTCTTTTCCCTACCTCTTCCTCCAGCCTCTCTGCCAATACCGTCGTGTATATTTTGTACAGTGACGGCATCAGCTTCACTCCCTTGCACTCTTCTACCCTCGTTCCCTCTCCTTTTTCACTATTGGAGCTATTATTCCCCCTTCTGGCTATCCCTCCCCTCTTCACACCCTCCTGCACATTTTCCATGCCCACTCTACCGCCTTCTTGCCTCCCCATTTCCATCCCTAATTAGAGATTTCATCTTCTCCTATCGCCTTTCCTCCCCTGCTCCTTTTCATCGCTTTTTAAATCTCTTCCATCTCTATCTCCTGCTCTCCGTCTCCGCTTCTCCTCTCTGTTCCCCCTCCCTCGCCTCCCGCAACTTCTCCTAGTAGCTCCATGAAGTACTTCTTCCATTCCCACCCTTTGTCGATTTATTCACTCTTCGCATATTCCTTCTTCCCCTGTTTACAATTTCCCACATCTGTGCTCTATCCTAGCCTCTGCGATCTCGTATCATCCTTTCCTTCTCCTTCTTCTTCCTTTCACATATCTCTCTGTACTCCCTTTGTCCTTCTTTATACGCCTCCTTCGTGCTTTCTCCTTTTCTCCATTTCCTTAGCTCCGCTCTTACCCCCCTTCTTTTTTCTGCTTTCCTCGTCCCACCATGCTTCTCTTCTTACCCTCCTTTCCCTACCTCCTTCCTCACTCAGCTTCACTGCTCCTTTCACCTTTTCCGTTATTTCCTCGACCAGCCCCTGAATCCCCCCCCCCCCACTGTAATCACCTCCATCCTCTTCGCGAATTCTTTCTCCATTCTTTTCAACCCCCTGCCGCTTTCTCCCTTTCTTTCCCTCTTACTTTGCCTCCTCTTCTCTCTCTTTCCCCGTTTTATTGTGACTATCAGCGAGTGGTGGTCCAACTCCACCCTATCTCCTACTCTCATGCTCTCTGTCCTCTCCCTTGCGTCTCTAACCCCCATAAAGTAGTCTATCACCGTCGCCCTCCTGCCCCCCGTGTAGGTGAATTCTCCCTCTTCATCCCTCATAATTCCATTAAAGATCTCCCATCCTGTCTCCTCTACCATTTTTATTAACTTCCTCCTCTCTGCGTTTATCTTTCCGTCTTTCGATTTCCTTCCCCCCTCTTTTTCCTCCTCTAGTCCCCTCCCCCACCCTTCTCTCCCGTCTTGACGTTAAAGTCCCTTTTCACTATCACCCTTTCTGTCGCGTTCTGTATTTCCATCCACCTTTTTAGGCTCTCTAGCTTCCTTGTCATATCCCCATTGACATGCACCGCAGTTATCACCCACTCCCCTTCCCCCTCGCCCACCTTCGCTACCATTAATCCTTCCCCCTCCCTTCCTCTACTGTCTTTCCGCTTTCATTTCCTCCAGCACTCCTATCATGGAGGCCACATAAAGGAGCCCGAACTGTGTATTAGGGAAGTGGCCACAACATCGAGGAGCGGAAGGGTTCCCGAAAGCGCCACTTCATGGCGCTGATTGTTAGCAGCGACAGCTTGAAATTAGCTAGTGGTGGGGTCTCCACGACAACAGTTCAAAAATTCAATATGGCCGATCGGTTGATGACGCTTCATCATTCGATCTCTCTCACGCATAGCTAATTTCAAGCTGTCGCTCCTAACAATTAGCACCAAGTAGTAGTGGTTTCGGGAACCCTTCCGTTCCTCGATTTTGTGGTCACTTTTCATACCCCTTCTATTGGAGTTGAGACTCATTTATGTAGTCTCCATGACTCCTACCATCATCCCTCTCTTGGCCCTCCTCTTCCTGTTTTTATTCTCTGCTCATTGCACCATCCATAAACCCATTGGCCGTCTGTATCTCACTCTCTTCCACCTTTTCTCCACTAGCTACGTTGCCATAATCACTACCACTTCCCATTCCTCTAGTCCCTTCTCAAATTCTTTGTCCTCGTTCGCTAAACCCGCTACATACCAGAGGACCATCCTCCAACTCTCCTCTTCTTTTCCTCGATCCCTTTTTTTCCTCTTCCCCTCTTCCGTCCTTCCTATACGTTTTTTTGCACTTTCTTATCCTTCTCTGCCCCTCCTCCTTGCTCCCGTTTTCTACCGCTCTCCCCTCCTGTCTTGTTCTCTCCCCTAGCTCCTCTTTGATTTCTCCCCCCTCATATCTATCAGTTTCTCTTCCTGTTCATGCCAGAACCATGCAGTTCCATCTACCATCACCTTATCCTACTCTTACTCTTTTCCCTCTTTTTTCTTCTACCCCTATTCTTCCCAGTCTCCACTGCATCTTTCTCTCCTTCCACGTTAAGTCATATTCTATTCTTCCTCTTAATTCTCTTTTCTTTCTCATTACCTCTTTCTACCCTTCCACGTTCTCCATTTTCACTTCGATCATCGCTTCTTTCCTGTGTTCTCTCCCTGACCCTATCTTGCTCATTTCCTTCACCTTTCCCTGTACCCCTATTTGCTCGAGCATCTTTTCTACTATCTCTCTTACCGTCCCCTCTTTTATTACTCCCCTCATCGCGAAGTTTCTCCTTCTTTCCTCTAACCCTGATCTCTATTTTCCTTTCCATCTCTTTTAGCTTTCTTTATTGCTGTTCCTTCTCTCCTTTATCCTCTGCATGTGCCTGAAGTTCGCATCGTTGCTATCCAACGATTTCATTTTTTTTAACTTTTTAATTTCCTACAATTTCTTGCTCAGTTCGGCACTAGTGACTAAAAAAATATGGTAAAATGAATTAAAAATATTTTCGACCATCCGGACCAACCCTTATAGGGGGGTGAAATTTGGAAAATTCTATCTCCCGCACGTTTGATATAATCGTTTTTTTTTATTGGCGTCGATGTAAGGTGCCATGAAAAGGGCCTCGAGAAAAAAAGCTCAACCCTCTAAATGTTCCAGAAGTTAACCCTACCGGGGGGGTGAAACTTGAAAAAATTATATCCCACGCGTTAGATATAATCGTTTTTTTTATTGGCGTTGCGTGAAAGGTAGCCCGAAATGCGCGGCCGAAAAAAATGTGAACCCTCTAAATGTTCCGAAAAATACCCTTATCGAGGGGTGAAAGTTGAAAAAAAAATTATATTTCCCACGCGTTTGATATAATCGTTTTTTTTATTGGTCGAGTTTGTAGGGTGGCTCGAAAGACGCCTCCAAAAAAAAATCAGCCTTCTAAATGTTCCAGAACGCAGTCATATAGGGGGTGAACGGGGGGGGGGGGTGAAATTCGAAAACTTTTTATTTCCGATGCATTCGACATAATCGATTTTTTCATTGGTGGCACCTGTACGGTGGCCCGAAAGACGCCTCAAAAAAAAAAATCAGCCCTCTAAATGTTCCGGACCGCAGTCATATTGGGGCGGAAGGAGGTGGGGGAATTTCGATTTTTTAAAAATATTTCCAATCCATTCGACATAATCGATTTTCTAAATTGATAAAGCCTGTACGGTGGGCCGAAAGACGCCTCAAAAAAAAAAAAAATCGGCCCTCTAAATGTTCCGGAACGCAGTCATATTGGGGCGGAAGGAGGTGGGGAAAATTCGAATTTTTTTTAAATTTCCGATGCATTCGACATAATCGATTTTTTTTATTGATGGAGCCTGTAGGGTGGCCCAAAAGACTCGGCCAATAAAAAAATCAACCCTCTAAATGTTCCGGAACGCAGTCATATGGGGGGGAGAACGGGGGGGGGGGGGGGTGAAATTCGAAAACATTTTTTATTTCCGACGCATTCGACATAATCGATTCTTTTATTGATGGCACCTGTACGGTGGCCCAAAAGACGCCTCAAAAAAAAAAATCAGCCCTCTAAATGTTCCGGACCGCAGTCATATTGGGGCGGAAGGAGGTGGGGGAATTTCGATTTTTTAAAAATATTTTCAATGCATTCGACATAATCGATTTTCTAAATTGATAAAGCCTGTACGGTGGGCCGAAAGACGCCTCAAAAAAAAAAAAAAATCGGCCCTCTAAATGTTGCTGAACGCAGTCATATTGCGGCGGAAAGAGGTGGGGGAAATGTGATTTTTTTTTAAATTTCCGATGCATTTGACATAATCGATGTTTTTATTGATGGAGCTTGTACGATGAGCGAAAAGACGCCTCCAAAAAAAAAATCAGCCCTCTAAATGTTCCGGTACGCAGTCATCGGGGGGAGAACGGGGGGGGGGGTGAAATTCCAAATTTTTAAAAATCTACTATGCATTCGACATAATCGATTTTTTAATCGATGGAACCTGTAGGGTGGCCCAAAAGACGCCTAAAAAAAAATCAGTCCTCTAAATGTTACGGAACGCAGTCATATCGGGGTGGCATGAGGGGCGGGGGTGAAACATGAAAAAAATGTTATATCCGATGCATTCGACATAATCAAGTTTTTTTTATTGATGGAGCCTGTTGGGTGGCTCCAATGGCGCGTCCGAAAACAAGTTTGATCCTCAAAATGTTCCGGAGCGCACCTTTGTCGGAAGGCGAAAAGTGAGAAAATTTGCCATGCCGACCAATGATGAAAATGGCCATCATATTTCATTAATGTCAGAAAAATCGGATTAATGCCCCTCTCCAATCGGGCGAATATTTTTGCAACCCGCCATAGTTTTAACGAAATATGGAGAAACCTACAGAGCACCGTAGATTAGTTTTTTTTGTCTTTCCACAGTTCATTTTTTGCAGATGGAATACATTTCTGTGGTTTATTTAATAGCCTTACTTTTTTTTGCGATTATACTATTCTGTTTAAGTTTCTCTATTTTAGCATTTGAAGAAACCCACAGTGTTTAATTTTTCCATTGTGTATGGTTATATTATCAATGCATCAATTAATTTTTTAAATTTTCATCCAAAAATCTGTACATGGTTCGCATCTGTATGGGGCTTGCATATGGTTCCTATTTATAGACCTTAGCCCGTATTACCGATGAAGGGAGCATTTTTATCCCCTAAACTTGACGAAGATCCACCTCAGAACGCGATAACACGTTTAGGCACGGGCAAAGCTGTACTCCGAGCATGACGCTGAAGCTGGCAGACAGACCTAGCAGACACGCGCCGCCCGAACCCAGTAAATTTTAAGCGTGACTGTACTCGGGTCGAAGCGCAGTAAGGCAGCGTAGGGCCTACCCCCACCACGTACCCGCGCGTGAAAGAGCCGAATCTATCTGACTAGCGAAAATAATGATTTTTTGGTCTTTAACAATAGCCGTCACCGGGTTGAATCATAACTCGATCGTTCCGTGTATTCATATAGAGTACGCACATAAATCGTCAAGTCGCTGTTGTCATGCGTGTTGACGGCATACGACTTTAAACAAAAATTTCGTTCGCGTACGGCGTACTCGAATCGCGGATTAATATTTATTTTTGTTAATCAACAAAAGCCGTCACCGGCATAAAACAAGGGGGGATCGATTCGACCAATTATATAGAGCAAGCACGTAAATGGAAAAAGTCGCTACTGTCATGCGTGTTGGCAGCAGATGGCCTTTTTTGAAATTTTTCGTGCGAGAACGGAGGCGCCATTCGCGAAAATCAATTTTTTAATTAATCAACAAAGGTCGTCACCGGGATAAATCACATGTCAATCGATTCGTCTTAATATAAAGAATAAGCAGCTAAATAAAAAAAGTAGCTGCTGTCATGCAGGTTGACAGCAGACGACCTTTTGTGAATTTTATCGTGCGGTCAGCACGGACCGAATTGCGGATAAGTATTTATTTTTGTTAATCAACAATAGCCATCACCGGGATGAAACATAGGGGGATCGATTCGGTTGATTATATAGAACAAGTACGTAAATAGAAAAAGTCGCTACTGTCATGCGTGTTGGCAGCAGACGGCCTTTTTGAAATTTTTCGTGCGCGGATGGTGGCGCGATTCGCGAAAAACAAATTTTCAAATAATCAACAAAAGTCGTCACCGGGATAAATCACAGGTCAATCGATTCGTCTTGTTATAGAGCGTAAGCAGCTGAGTCGAAAAAGTAGCTGCTGTCATGCAGGTTGACAGCAGTCGACCTTTTGTGAATTTTAACGTGCGGCCAGCACGGCTCGAATCGCGGATAACTATTTATTTTTGTTAATGAACAAAAGCCGTCACCGGGATGAAACATAGAGGGACCGATTCGACTAATTATATAGAACGAGCACGTAAATAGAAAAAGTTGCTACTGTCATGCGTGTTGGCAGCAGATGGCTTTTCTTGAACTGTTTCGTGCGAGAACGGAGGCGCGGTTCGCGAAAAACAATTTTTTAAATAAATAACAAAAGTCGTCACCGGGATAAATCACATGTCAATCGATTCGTCTTATTATAAAGAATAAGCAGCTAAATAAAAAAAGTAGCTGCTGTCATGCGTATTGGCAGCAGACGGCCTTTTTTGACATTTTTCGTACGCGGACGGTGGCGCGATTCGCGAAAAACAATTTTTTAAATAATCAACAAAAGTCGTTACCGAGATTAATCACAGGTCAATCGATTCGTCTCATTATACAGCGTAAGCAGCTGAGTCGAAAAATTAGCTGCTGTCATGCAGGTTGACAGCAGACGATTTTTTGTGAATCTTATCGTGCGGCCAGCACGGCCCGAATCGCGGATAACTATTTATTTTTGTTAATCAACAAAAGCCGTCACCGGGATGAAACATAGATGGACCGATTCGACCAATTATATAGAACGAGCACGTAAATGGATAAAGTCGCTACTGTCATGCGTGTTGGCAGCAGACCGCCTTTTTTGAAATTTTTTGTGCGCGGACGGAGGCGCGATTCGCGAAAAACAATTTTTTAATTAATCAACAGAAGTCGTCACCGGGATTCATCACAGGTCAATCGATTCGTCTTATTATAAAGAATAAGCGGCTAAATAAAAAAAGTATCTGCTGTCATGCAGGTTGACAGCAGACGACCTTCTATGAATTTTATCGTTCGGCCAGCACGGTTTGAATCGCGTATAACTATTTATTTTTGTCAATCAACAAAAGCCGTCACCGAGATGAAACATAGGGGGATCGATTCGACCAATTATATGGAACAATCACGTAAATAGAAAAAGTCGCTACTGCCATGTGTGTTGGCAGCAGACGGCTTTTCTTGAAATGTTTTGAGCGAGAACGGAGACACGATTCGCGAAAAACAATTTTTTAATTAAACAACAGAAGTCGCCACCGGGATAAATCACATGTCAATCGAGTCGTCTTATTATATAGAATAAGCAGCTAAATAAAAAAAGTAGCTGCTGTCATGCAGGTTGACAGCCGACGACCTTTTGTGAATTTTATCGTGCGGTCAGCACGGCCCGAATCGCGGATAACTATTTATTTTTGTTAATCAACAAAAGTCGTCACCGGGATGAAACAGGGGGATCGATTCGACTAATTATATACAACAAGCACGTAAATAGAAAAAGTCGCTGCTGTCATGCGTATTGGCAGCAGACGGCTTTTTTTGAAATTTTTCGTGCGCGGACGGTGGCGCGATTCGCGAAAAACAATTTTTTAAATAATCAACCAAAGTCGTCACTGGGATTAATCACAGGTCAATCGATTTGTCTTATTATACAGCGTAAGCAGCAGAGTCGACAAAGTAGCTGCTGTCATGCAGGTTGACAGCAGACGACTTTTTGTGAATCTTATCGTGCGGCCAGCACGGCCCGAATCGCGGATAACTATTCTTTTTTGTTAATCAACAAGAGCCGTCACCGGGATGAAACATAGAGGGAACGTTTCGACCAATTATATAGATCGAGCACGTCATTAGAAATCGTCGCTACTGTCATGCGTGTTGGCAGCTGACGACCTTCTACGAGATTTTTCATGCGAGTAGAGAGGCTTGTTTAGCGAATAACAATTTATTAGTTAATTAAGAGAAGTCGACAACACGATAAACAGTAGATTGATGGATTCGTCTATTCGTAAAGAATACGCCCGGAAATAATATAACTCGCTAATGCCGTGGATAATGGCATCGGACGTCCTTCTATGGGATATTTCGTGTGAATAGAGAGGCCCCGTATGCGGAGAGATTTTTTTGTTTATTAATTTATGTTTATTTTCTTATCATGCGTCTGCACCGTCTGGGCCAGGGTTGTAGTACTTCATAATTTTTTTTGTGACTGAGAATTCGTTTAAAAAATACTTATCTCAAACGCACATTATCGTCGAGAGAAAATGTTGAAAGTGCATTACATCATTGAGAATTTGCGCTTCCCCCAATTATGGAAATTATGCAAATTAACACTAATTCACTTGATTTAAGAAAAAGTATTGTTCGCCAGAATGATGCTCACTTATCAGCGCCGTAGGTAATCCATTTATGCAAAAGTTTCGACAGTAGATCACTAATGCATTTCACTCTACCACAATATGAACCGTTCTAGAAAATTAATAAAATCACGAAAAGACACGGCATGGTTCCAACGGAGTGTTCGAACACCGCAGACAAGGCTATTTTCAATATTAACGCGCAGCAGGTCGCCAACTATGACTGGTGCGAGCCCGTCTTCACCATTAACAGAAACCCTTCGTGCGCTTATTTCCCCCACCATTGCGAATGAACATTGTCTACATTATTTTCCAGCTATGGCTATAGACAAATAAGCAGTGAGTACGCACGTACAAGAATGTAACGGCGCAAATTATCTCGATTTTCACGTTTTCGAACCTAGCGCATGGATCCTCCGTCCTTTACATTTATGGTCCACCAGCCATAAATGTATTAATGATTAATACTCACAGTGAAACATGCACACTCATATCGATGGACCTTACGGTCCACGCTAAACCTCATAGGCGGATTATAGTCGGAGCGAACGTCGAAACACCCACCACCTTTTTTAATCTAAGCCACTGACAACCAACCGGCCGGTTGGATTAAAAAAAATTAAAATCGGAATCCTTCTGTTTCTCCCAAAATAATGTGACGTTTTCTCCGAATATAATCCGTCTACGAGAAAAATGTATGATCGGGTGCTTTCCGGTATAAAGATAATGCGTACGACGTACACAATGTTCGATTGTAGAGGTAGGGATAGCGTCATAAGAGCAACAATGGTTTCTGTTAATAGTACCGACGTAGTTGCACCAGTCATAGCTGCGACTCGCTACCTGTTGTGATTGAGGGCAGTCTCGTCTATCATGTTCGAATGCTTCCTTGAAAACATGCTATTTCTTGTCGTGTTTAAGTTGAGGATACAATAACTTATCTCATAAAATACATTTTTTCAACATATCATATTGTTGTGCAGTGAAAGACAGAAGTGAGCAACTTTCGTAACTGTTGGATTAATGGATTGCTTACAACGTTAATGAGTGAGTAACATTGCATTGATTAATTGTGTTTCCGCAAAACAAATATATCGATCTTAATTAATTGCGAATCGGATCGCGTTACCGGCACGATAAAATTGATATAGGGTCGGCTGCTGCCAACAGGCAATGCAACAGCGACCCTTTCAGCGACTTGTTCGATTCATTCTACAGGGTGTCCCATTTTAATCTTACACTTGAATTTTCTCGAAAAATATTGCTCGGACGAACTATTGTGTGGAACACAACTTCTAGGGATTGAAGGGGGACGTTTAAAAATAATTTATTTGAGGAGCTAAAATTCAAAATGGCGGCGTTACAAAGGCTGACATGTTTTTTTCAAACGGAAACATAACTTTTTTTTATTGCCAACACATTTGTCAGCTGAAAACTAAAAACTTTAGTTGAAAAAATTTTTTGATAAAGTTCATAGTTTTCAAGTGAGAACATCATTTTCAATTATTTCAGATGTATCCAGGATTTGTGTGTGGGTGTAACACACACACACACCCAAAACGGCCCTTCTCAGGGCTAGGAATGCTAGACAGACAACCTGCACGTGGTGTATAATGGGTAACGCGAATGGTCTGCAACAGACTCAGCCATGCAACCTCCTACGCTTTGGCTAACGCAAATGCCGGTGGGAGGGACAACTAGACTAAATGTCTCACGGCAAGCCGCTCAATGTTGTATTTTCGAATGTATGACCACTTGAACAAAAAAAGAATCAAATTTTTTTGTTGAAAATTTTGTTTTTTTTGTGTTCAAATTTGGACGATATTTCATGAGAAAATTTTGGAGGAAAATCGATGAAAAGTAGTTTTTTTCCATTTTAATAGCGTTTGTGTCATTTTCAGGCCCAAAAACGTGTTTCTTTAACGAGTAAGGCCACTGTAACGGCCCAAAAAAAAAGGTTTTTGCACTAATTTTTTGCTCCCGAAATGGAAGGTATTTGAAAAAAAACTTTTAATGGTGTTATCGGGCATACATTAAACTTTATTATAAAATTTTTTTACAGTAAAAAAAAAACAAAATGGCGGTTCCACAGCTATCTTCCCGGGACATGTTTTGCTTCCAGGGCTCCGCGGCACGCAGCACCACTGGTGCACTTTTGAATCTAGAACAAAAAAAAAAAAAACCATTAATCTAGAGGGCTATAGCTAGAGAATGTCGATCGGATTTTAAAAAGTATCAATTTTTGTGGATTTGGCGTGCGTTTGAAAAAAAAATTGATTTTTGACGAAAAAAACGGCAAGTTTTTTGTTAATAAAAAATCAATAAATAAAGTTCTTGAAAATTCCGATCGACATTCTCAAGATAATGTAAATGTTCACATCTGGTTAAAATTTCAAGTAAAAAAAATTAAAATTGTTCGAGTTATGCTGCGTGCCATTTTGAAAAACCATGTTTCGAGAAAAACGCGTTTAAAGTTTTGCGAATAGTTTTTTATTGGAAAAAATTTAAAAAAGTAAAAAAAAATGTTTACCGTTAGTCTGGAATCCCAGCACCATACATTTGTCCTTCGATAGCCAAATTTTCGTCTTCTTCGTCTTTCCTGGTTGATTTTTGGAGCGCGCGCGCACTTTTGGCCGCGTCGCTCAGAGATGTCTCCGCGTGCGTGATGCGTTTGGCGTCGGCTTCGATGCAGAAATTATATAACTGTACACCAATTTCCACCTCCAACATCTTGAATATTTGCAAGACGTTGGTAAGGCCGCCATTGAATATGCAAACAGCGATATCCGTCGCAATATCTAGTACAGTTTTTCCGCTTGAGGATGATTTGGGGGCCAAACTCCAAACGGTAGCGTTGAAACTTTCGTTATTGTTTTGAGTATAGGCCCCCAAGCAACGCTCCAGCAACACGTCCCGGCTCAATTCCCTGTAGATGGGTTTGACGGCTTGATAAACCTCCTCACTCATTGGCTGATTGTGATGATACGCATCCAAGGCATTTTCTGCTTTCGCTTTCTTCCAACTGCACCAATTCTCCGAACATTTTTCGTGCTGAGGCTTTTCATCCGTTGACATTTTGTGAAAAAGGGTTGCCCAGATCTCATTTTTCATATTTTTGATGGAATCGGAATTTCGACGGATTGCTAAGCCGTAATAAATGCTTAGTTCGTCAATCAATTTGGCAGTGAGTTTTCCTCTTCCCCCGAGACCTTTTGTTCCTTTTTTTAAGTTTCTCAATCGAGTGCCCATTCTTTTTTGCACGTGATCTATGCACTCTTTTTTTTTAACATCAACATTTTCATAAGGCTTCGAATCCACGATGCCTTTGAAAGTTTTGGAATCGCCATCTCCGATATAATTGCAGTCGTTTCGGAGCAAGTTTTGACACGCTTGGCGGCGACCTTCATTTCCTAAGGACAACAAATTTTTTTTCGCACAGGACCTTTTTTTTTCTTATTCTAGAGGGTTTAAACTATTTTTTAAGCCATTAAAAAAAATCGATTTTTCAAAAAATTTACAGTGTCCTTACCCCTTAAATCCTTGACGAACTTTGATCACGATGGGTAGAAAAACACACACACACACACGCACGCACGCACGCACACACACACACACATACACACACACACGCACTTGCACACACTTGCACGCACTTGCACACACTTGCACACACTTGCACACACTTGTACACTTGTGTCACGTCCCGTAACTCTTGCTTTCTTTTTATTTTTTTAAATACATCTCAGCTATTGTTTTTTGCTTTCCGGCGACTCCGTCGCCTTGTGTCCTTGTGCGGTGTCGGGTAGAGATCGCCGAAGCGAGACCGGATGTGCCCGGTCGAATTCTGCTGATCGGACATCGCCTGATCCACAGAGTTCGACCGTGGGACTCCGGGAGCGGGCAAGTTTCCGTGATCGTGGACAAATACCCCCACCGGGGTGATAGCCACCGAGCCGATGTCGGTCCGGTGGCAACAAACATCGTTCCGATTTGTCCACGGTTCGCTCCTGGAGTCGGAGGAATCTCCTAATAGAGCAGAGTGCGCGGCGGTGTTTTAGGTCCCGGCTTACCACCCGGTGAACCCGCGCAGAATCGTCAGCCTCTATTAGAAAGCCCTAATAGCACCGAGCTCGCGGTGGAGTAATAAGTCCAGGCTAACGACCCGGCGGACCCGCACAGAGGCACCAGTGCTATTTGAAACACTTCCGTTATATAAAATAACCATCAGTGATCGGGGTGTGGGGCACACTATAAGGCCCCGATCCACTTAGAGGACATCCAAGTGCGACGCGTGGTGTGCGGGAGAGACTCGCGGGGGATCTGTCCCCGCGAAAGAGTGAGAGCGAAAAGCGCGGCGGGCCTGTCCCCGCGCAACGGTGCGACTGCGGTCGACCCGATAGAACGCCGTGTGAGTGAGTAAGTAGGGCGAATAAATACGTTTTAACCCATTTGTAACCCAGCAATAACGAATTAGAGTTTCTTTCCCCTATTAATCCTTCCAATTTCCACGGGAGAATTGCCGGGCTCGTATGGGACGTGCGGCTATCCTTGAACATTATAATAACAATAAAAGAACCCGAAAATCATCTAAATCGTCCCTTCTGGACGTAACAAATTGGTGGCAGCGGTGGGATACGCGCCGTACCGTGCACTCTCAGTGGGAATTGGAAAATAGCAAGGTTGGAAATTATATCCATTAAGTTCTAGACATTTCAAATAAGTATTTCATCACGGTAAATTCGTGAACTGAGTGTCGAATTTTCCATCCTCTCTGTACTAGTTAAAAAAAAATATATATATATATATATAATTAATCAAAATAGTTGACGGTCTTCGCGATGGCAATCTCGGGGCCGGCGCGAGATCCAGTCGTGCGGGACCTGACGGCTCGCTTAACGAAACCGTAACACCCGCCGACCTATCGGTCATACTTAGTGGCATCAACCTGACAAACAGCTTGGTGTCAATACCGGAATTCGATGGCATCTCATTTCCCCTCGGTGACTATTTACAAAACATCTAGAATGCAGCTGCATTCGTACCTCCGTATCAAATGCCCGAATTTGTGACCGGAGTACTAAGTAGATTACGTGGTGAGGCGCGTACCTGTGTCCAGGGTCAAAATATTCGATCAGTCAGAGAACTAACGACCGCGTTGCAGGACGGATTAACTCACCGTCAGAATTTCAACTCATGTTTGGGTAGACTACGGGTTACGTTTAAAGCAAGGTGAAAGCAAGGTGTTTATATCTCCGAATTCTCCGGCTAATGAGCGTCGCTCGAACCGCCTGGAAGGAAGAATTAGGGTGTGAGGCCTCTGCGATGAACGTTAACCCAATCGCGACGCTGGCCCTTGAATCTTTCCGTCAAGCGTTACCCTCGCGACCGAATGAACTATTTTATATCGCGAAACCAAAATTTCTCCGAGAAGCGCTTGAAATGGTAGAGGATCTATTCTCGGACTCGCTAGCCGGGACGGCAGAGCCAAAGTGTGAGGAACGACCGCGAACCCCCGTCGGCAACGCCCTCGCGTTAATCGCCAAAACGGAGACAAAACCAAGAGATTGGCGTTCGTCTTCCCCCGCGTCCCGCCCTGAGTCGGGACGGGAGCGGCAAAAAGAGCCAGCACCCCGATTCAGTAGTCGTGGCAGGTCAGAATATTTTAGACCCTCGGGAATACTGAAGCACCGAGACGATTTGCCGGGTAGATCAAATCGACCGAGGTCACCCGATGACCGAGGTGGATGCGAGCGACGCTATTGTTGCCTGCGCGGTTCAGGCTGTGGGTGCTGCCCTTGGAACCAGCGAACCCCTACTCAATATCGTAAAGGCGGTGGCTGTATCCATCGATACTGCTGTGCCTATACCGGTGGGTGTAATTGCTGTCCTTGGACAGCCACCACCCAAAGATATACACGCGGCGACCGCTCAACATCATCGCCCGTCGCGGATCAGCGTGGCCTGCGACCCCAGAGTCTCTAGCCTTTAATCTCGAAAGGGGCTCGTCGTCCGGACACGGCGAGCCAGCCCCTCTTTACCACCCACGAAAGACGTACAGTAAAATTTCAGGACGGACGTTAATAGGGAAATATCCCCAATCCAGCGCCGGAAACGGCATAAAAAATTCCTCGTCAGAAACCGAGGACGAAGTAGAATCTCCGGTTGTTATACTGTCTGCTCCGGAGCTTGTTAATGGAGTCCAGAAATTTTATTGTGATTCCGAATACTACCAGGCTGGTCTAAGCGAGGACAGTGATTCATCGGACGGCGAATCATTGCCGCCGCCGGATCGCATTGCAGCAGTGCTAGAATCTTTGCGCCTGGACAAGTTGAACGACGTCTAACGTTCTCACGTCCGTCGAAGTGTGGAAGAGGACCCTATGAGATTCAAATTGCCTGGTGACAAGCTACCTGGTACGAGCCTCGTTGCGCACCGGATACCGACGGAAAATGATTTACCAGTGAACACTCGCCAATACAGATTTCCGTCCATTTATCGAGATGAAGTCGAAACACAAATCGGCAAAAAACTCGAGAATGGAGTAATCGTACCATCGCAGTCCCCGTATAATTCTCCGGTATGGATTGTACCGAAGAAACCCGACTCTCAAGGCCGGCCGAGGATGCGAATGGTGATAGATTTTAGGAAACTGAATGAAAAACCTATCTCTGACTCATATCCACTACCAAATATATTTGATATATTGGACCAGTTGGGCGAAGCTCAGTATTTTTCAACTTTCGATCTGGCGAGTGGTTTTCAGCAAATTCCCATGGATCCGCGAGGTAACGCTAAGACCGCATTCTCAACACCGAACGGCCATTATGAGTACGCTCATATGCCCGAGGGCTTGAAGAACGCACCCGCGACCTTTCAGTGATTGATGGTCAGTGTACTTCGAGGGCTCCAAGGTGCCGAATTATTCGTTTACCCTGACGGTATCGTTGTATTCGCTCGATCCTTAGAGGAACATGGCGTAAAAGTTCGTCGATTAATGGCTCGGTTGCGGCACGCAAATGTTGTGCTTCAACCCGACATGTGTGAATTTCTGAGAAGGGAAGTGTGCTATCTCGGTCACATAATTGGGCGAGATGGTTTACGGCCCGATCCCCGTAAACTTGAAGCTGTGAAGCGCTTCCCGACCCCGAAAATGGCGAAAAACATCCGAAAGTTCCTCGGACTCGCTGGATATTATCGGAGATTCATTATGAATTTTTTCAGTCGTGCCAAGCCGTTATCGGACCTCGTAAGAAAGGGTAAGACGTTCGAGTGGGGAAGCACTCAGCGACGAAGTTTCCGAGACTTGCGTAAGGTCCTTTGCACAGAACCTATACTCGAATTCACTGATTTCAATCGATCATTTATGCTTACCACGGAAGTGTCGGATTACGCGGAAGGGGCAGTGCTAAGTCAAGAGCACGACGGCTTCGACTTCCCAATAGCCTACTTTTCTCGAATACTTCTCCCCGCCGAGGTAAATTATGGTACAACGGAGAAGGAATGCCTCGCCGTCATAAAAGCGTTGGAGCATTTTCAACCGTATTTATATGGCCGAAGATTTAAACTCGTCTCCGATTACGAGCCTCTTAAATGGATCGGCTCTATGAGTGATCCAGGAAAGGGGTTGGTACGTTGGAGACTGAGCCTTCAAAATTACAACTATGAGTTTGTCTACAAACCAGGAAAGCTAAATATCAATGCGGACGCTCTTTCCCGTAACCCGATAAACCAGCTATCATCGGAATCAAGCGAATCGGACGATTCGGGCCGTCCAATAATAGTACTCCCTATAGACACCGAAAGACTCCGGCTGCATTCCGCCCCGAATGAACGTCGCGTGGGGCCGAGGAATCTAAGGCACCCCGATCCCAACGCTCGGAGCCCTATTGCTCAGCGTACGCGTGGCCGAACAGCTGATTCAGATGCAGCACGCGGACGACCCAACTATGTAGAGTCTTCGGGGACAAGCTCGGGAGAGGAAGCCCGACCTATACAGCGGTTAAATCGCAGCATGCTCCCTACTCCCCTCCTTCCCCCAAAACGACGTATTCTCAAACACCCGCCACAGCTGGCCGATAAGACGCTGTGTCCACCACCCGTGGCTATAGACGCCGGGGGTCCTGGCCCTGCTAACCCTAACGAAACTATCGTTTCTGTCGAGGCCTCTCCTAGCGACACGGAGGACAGTACCTCCGTGGAAAATTTTGTTTCTGACGGAAATAAATCGGTCCACGAGGCGCTACAACGTACCTTCGAAAACTTCGATGAGTCACTCAAACAACTCGAACAGAAATTTTGCGAAGGGCGCGAACAATCAGCTGTTATGGTTGAGGTATCGTTACCCAAGCGTTTTTCTAATGGCGAGGAAGTCGATGAGACAGTCCGGGAGGTCCTCAACGATCTAGATCCTATCATAGAAAGAGACGACAACGTACTGAACGAACGATTAGAGAAATTGTCGAAGAGATCCCCACGGCTTACTGAGGAGGAGCTTCTACGGAGAACTAGCCTTATGGGGCCCTGTTGTTCGCGTAGGAGCAATCAGGACCGTGATGCTGACGACGAGCGCGAAGTGCGCGGGGCGCCAGCAGCAGCTTCTACGCTACTGCAAGAGTCAGGCAGCGAGACCGGGGAGCCTCGCTCGGGCCCCTTCCTCCATCCCTCCCTTGCACCGCCCTCGCCGCCGGGCGCCAGACGCGGTCACGTAAGGTCTTCGGGGCGACGCACTGTGCTTCAGCCGACCGGCCACAGGATAACCAAGGACGGAAGGCTACCGCGTTCCCTCGTACGGGAAGGAACGGGAGGCACGGATGATACTTCAAAACAAAGTCGCTCGCCCCCGCACGTCATATCTCCACGTGCTCGGCCGTTGCCCAGCAACGAGCCCAGCGGACCCTATCATGAAACTAAGTTTCGAAGAGTATGTGGTGTGACGGTGTTTTCTAGCACCGTCCCTTGAAATAAAGGAAAAGTAAAAGGAAGGCTTCCTATCTTTCTCCGCTCAACACTTCGGCCACGCTACGCTCCCGCAACGTTTTTCTAGGGCATTAAATGTTAAGATTTTGATTATTAATTGCGCCCCGCGACCACGTTTGTTCTATGAGCCATTCGGGAATCCTGGAGGAAAGGGAGAGGAAAGGGAAAGGACGAATTATCGAACCGTCGAAAGTCCAAGGAAAAGCGATCAAAGAAACAAGGAGGACGAAATATCGGGTAGCATCAGCGTATTTCGAGCAAAGCTCATACGCTTGTCTCGAGCAGCTCTCAAGGCCAAGGCTTGCACGAAAGATTCAACACAAAAGGGAAGAGAGAAGAAGACAACGGATAAAATCCGTTAAAACGCTGGAATTTTCGAGAACGAATATTCCGTTGTTCTCGCGCGGGCACCTCTCCTTCCAAAAACCAGGGCAGTAGGGAAAATTAGCATCCCCCCGTCATCAAATTTATGTCATCGCCAATTCCCGCTTCGGAATGTTACTCGACATTTTACGTCGCCAATTCCCTCGGAACCATTGTAAAATAGCGAGCCAGGGGTATAGGGAGTCGTTAAAGACGAGTAGCCTTTTTCAATAAAAGAAAGGAATATTCGCTCGGTGCCCCGTCTCACGCTCGCGTTAAGATCTCAGGAGACGGACCTGTACATTATCGGGGAAATATTCGAAGCAAGTAGAGGGGAGGGAGGGAGAGCCCACTACCCTGCTCGCGACACGGAATTCGGGGAGATTCTCGTGAAGTATCGAGCGGAGAGGACGTCTAATCGCACTATCGGAATTATAGCCGTGAGTTATATTTTCCAGCCACTCTCCCGTTTGGTCAGTGGGTCGCGATCGAATTTTCCCAGTCAAATCAATTGAGTCTCTGTAACTCTAATCGTTCTGTCGAACCTGGGATAATTTAACGGCGGAGTTTCCTTCATAAAAATCCCGAGAAAACGCGGTCGCGGTGACGACTTTTCCACGTTTTGGAAGAATCGCCTAATAATTATTTCCTATTTTCCCGTGCTCTCGGGGCGCGGGTAAATTAGATAATTAAAATTGTGGCCGTACGCGAGAATCTCCAATTTTTGGTTAGCAATTATTCGTGAAAACTCGAAGAGAAGAATCGCAAACGGGTTGCGGTACGCGTGTGTGAGTGTGAGGAAAATTGAACGAGTGGGCCGGTGATACAAATTCCCGCAAAAGATCGAGCTCGGCCGAGTAACCGACTATCGGGGGCTCGGTTATTTATTGGAACATCTTGCGATCTAATTAAAACATCTTTAATAAAGTCCCGTCCACGAGTAGCTCCGTGGCGGAGAGAAAACGAGCACGTGTTAGATTATAAAGAGTGTAGGATCCCGGCCGAATCGAAAGAGCGCGCGTGTGTGAGTTTCCGATTTTTCTCTCGAGTTTCGATAATAGAAGCGCGTGATTTGCCTCGTAGATTCATGCTTTAGTGAGTAATTATCCCGGACAGATATTATTGTAAGATGTGAAGTGGTTAATAAACGACGGGAAGAATGTTCACCTCGAAGCTCTAGCTGAAAAATTTATTTTTGAACTATTTCCAGTTTCGCCCCGCCCTTCCCGCTGAACAAAGCCGGTCCACCGTCTTTCTCTCTCTTCATCGTTGAGTCGCTTTGCGACTGGCGCCCACGGATTTTGGTTATCAAATAAAATCAGCGAAAAAGAGAGAGAGAGAGTCTTTTGTGGCAGAATAATTTATACTTGATTAAAAGTTTGGTCACAGTGGCTTCCGGATGGAGGCCGTGTTGAGAATCAGCGTTGTGCCGACGTTTCGCAAACGTTACAGTCTGTATCATCAGAGCTGAGAGGTCCGATACTGAAGCTACCGTGTCTCAGGCATTCCTTATATAGTTGCCCTCATCGTTCCAGATCACTGCACCAGCCAATCAGATGTTTTAATTGATCGGCCGGTCAATAAAAAAACCGGGAGGACGGTACGCCAAATGGGATTGACGTAATATCCACCATCTCTGTTTAGATTGTGCGGATGTTTTCGGATTTCCAAGCCCTCTCGGTGTTTCCTGGAAAAATAGCTGTTCAATGGGGCCAGACTTTGGGCTTTATCGAACTGAATGGCATGACCATTCTCCACCCAATGCTCGGCCAGGGCTGATTGTCCAATGTGGCCATATTTGATACACCGTTGATGTTCTTTGATCCGTATACTGATCTTCGTCCCGATTTCTCCTATGTACACTTTACCGCATGAGCAGGGTATCTTGTACACTCCTGGTGCACTTAATGGTGGTATTTGGTCTTTTGCACTCGGAACCACTTGTGCTAGCTTCTTCTGAGGTTTGAAGATGACTCGCATGTTATGTTTCCCAAGGACCCTGCCTATGCGATCGGTTGTGCCCTGAAGGTACGGAAGGGAAGTTGTTGCTATTATTTGTCCTTCATTCTCCCCTTCAGGTGCTGTTACCGTTTTCGGATCGGCTATTTTTCTTCTTAGTTGCTTGATCGTTCTTTCGATGTTGCCTGGCTTGTAGCCATTTTCTCCTAAAGCTTTGCGTAGCTGTCCTAGTTCATCCTCGAGAGAGTTCGGTTCGGAGATCGCTAGAGCTCGGTAGACCAGAGAGCTTATGACCGATTGTTTTTGGGAGGGGTGGTGATGGGACGTAGCGTGGAGATATCTATCCGTGTGAGTTGGCTTCCGGTAAACTTTGTGGCCCAAAGTGCCATCGTTTTTCCGTTGAACCAGTACATCTATAAAAGGAATTTGATTGTCCTGTTTTATCTCCATGGTGAATTGTATATTGGGGTGCTGGGAGTTGAGGAAGGTAAAAAAATGATTGAGGTTTTCTTCGCCGTGACTCCGAATGACGAAGGTGTCATCGACATATCGGTACCAGGTGGAGGGTTTGAGGGGTGCTTCTTGCAGAATTCTGTTCTCGAAGTTCTCCATAAAGATGTTGGCGATGATAGGGAAAATCGGGGAACCCATGGCTGCGCCTGAAGTTTGTTCATAAAACTGGGATTGGAATTGGAAATATGTAGAGTTTACGCAATGTTCTATGAGGGCTAGTAGGTTAGGAGCAACTTCTTGGGATTTTCTGACTATGTTTAGGGTTTCATGGGTTGGGACGTTTGTGAACAACGATACAACATCGAAACTTACTAGTATGTTCTGGTTGTACCTTGATGGACTGGATCTTATTCACAAAATCCCGAGAGTTTTGGATATAGGAGTTGTTGACGCCTACGAGTTCCTGCAAGGGTTTGCAGAGAAAATGTGCCAATTGATATGTAGGGCTGCCTATGTTGCTGACGATGGGCCTTAGTGGGATGTTGGTTTTGTGTATTTTTGGCAGACCGTAAAGCCTAGGTGGTAGGGATTCCTTGGGTGTAAGGACTTCGATAAGGTTCTCCGATAGGCCAGCCTTCTTTAGAAGTGTTGTTTTCTTTTCTACACTTGATGTTGGGTCATGTAGTAGTTTCTTGTACGTGTTGGTCTCCTCGAGCAGGTTCATCATTTTCCTTCAGTAGTCAGTAAATCAGGATTTGATTCCCAACTCCAACAAACCCAAGTCGAGAATAATTGGGGATCGTGAGAACCTTACATACAGGAGGGATAAGTACGTACACTTTGTCTCACAAGGGGACAGTACGGCAGTCGGATTGTTGTAATTTTTCGTACTCATGGTACGCGAAGTTCAGAGCTCGAATATTAATATCCCAAAGCAGTTCGACGCCATATTCAGAAATTTTTGAGAAAATTGACTTTGAAGTTTTCGAGCGCCCTCTTAACCCACAAAGATGCAACGATATTCGAACTGGGCTCGTGGCGTACCCAGTAGCGCTCGAGTCTAGTAATCGCGGGGTCGCTGGTTCGACTCTCACTTCGAAATTTTTTTTTTTTTTTTCATTTTTTTTAAATGAAAAAACGCAAGTCATATTTTTAATTATCTCTTGATTATAAACATACATTTTCAAGTATCAATATTTATAAGCAACAACATTTTTAGGATGAAAATGAAAAACGTCGGGTAAGGAATTGAATACTTTATTATTCGGTCTGTATTCGTTTGATTTATACATCGGGTGTAATGTTACACGAGCCAGAGTGATAACCATCGTAAAAACAAGGAAAACAGTATTTTTCACGGCATCTCGCACACCGTACAAACGCTGCATTGTTACATTCGCAATTTTTTTTCAATACATCGATCGGAAAACAAACTTCATTCACGTTCATGAAGATTTCTCTTTGATCGCAAAGTTTCGAAGCAAACCACGCATATCTGGTCATGTTATTGAAGACCGGAGAAGACAACTGATGATGAACAATAGAATGAATTTTTATGCAATCTTCTCTATCATTAATGTCACGTCCTTGTTCAATCAGATAGGCGCAGTTCTGCAGACGCTTTATGAAATTTTTGGCGGTAAAAATACACGTCACAAGGTTGCACTAATGGAGTGCATTTTGGTGGAATTACCTGCACCGTGCAAGTAGGCAGACGCCTGTCATTTCGAAACACCTCATTGTACATCACGGTATCGGTTTGGCCTCCCCAGGAATCGATAATTAAGAAAAACTTTTCTTTTTTACGTAGGGTTGCAAAACGTTGATTAAAAAATCTTTGTATAACTTTGTAGTCAATTTTCCCGATTTCGATGACGTGATTACGACGTTTCCGTATTTTTTTAGGTACTCGTCGACCGATTTTTGAACTCTGGGACCAAATGAACCTGTTGTTTTTTGTAGGCATACGAACACCAGGTGCAACAATTTTCCTGATAGGGTGACAGAGTACTGCGCAGTATAGGAATGGGCGACTTTATTCATATTCTGCCGCTTTACCAGCACTACTTTTGATCCTTTGGTCGCCAGAGTTCTGTCGAACGTCGACTGGCATTGGCATCCTGAAAAAAATAGGAAAGGAATAAATTGAAAATACTATATACGAAAGTCTACATTAATTTATTATGGAAAATGAGAATAAATTTTGAATACCTGTTTGCTCTGTATTAATGACGAAATCGGGACCAAAGTTTGGTATGACATCACGAGCCTGGATACGAAAATCTTCCGCAGCAGCCAGGATTTCATCCCGCGTTGCGGTTTCTCTTTCCGTTACAAACTTCGTGATTTTTCTTTGGCGAATTCGATGTCTCCGTTTAAATTTTACAACCCACCTATCGAAAGCTTTGAAACCAAAATTTTCAAATTGACTCGCAGCCGATAAAGCCCACTGCTGCAAGTTCCGGGTTGTAACTTGTTGTGTCGCGCTTCCTCAAAGAGATCGTAAGTCCACGAATCGTTGGTCGCGTATTTGTCTGTCATGGTTCCTCCGCTTTTTACATGTTTTTCCCATTTTGGAAATTCCTCCATCCGCTTTCAGCGGCTGCACCCGTTTTTTTGCAGAACTTTTAGGCTCCATGTCGGATGTGCTCGAACTATATTGATAACTTTCCTTTTATAATCCAGCGGAATATTGTCCGTGTACGATTTCGCCCTTTTCTCCTCTGGCTCATAATTTTCAGAAGAATCTTCGTTGTCAGATGCAGTTTCGTCAAAAGCGTATTCTTTGTCCAATTCATCAAGCATAATTAGTTCTTCATCCGTTACACACTTTTTTTCGTGTCAAGTTTGTACTGTATAATGGAACAAGTCTTCTGCTAGTAACATTCCCTCTTCAGTAATTACCTCCGATTGTGTTGGTGCCACAAGATTATATTGTGTGAGAATTCGCTCGTAATATACGAGGGCATCCTTCAATCGTAATTTTGAAACTTCACTGCACAAAGAATATTCAATATCATCTTGTGCCGTCGAAGGCCCAGGCACCTCGTCGTCTCCCACGCCCAACATTTTGATCTTTTTTTATCGAATATTCTACAAAATCGTGCACCTCGCCGAAAAACAGTACTTGCTGCTCCGAAAACCAACGGTCGAATGCTACTTCAAACAGGCATTCCTTGCGGAAGACGCCGTATCCCTTCCACCCGTTCTGGAATTCCCAGAAATCTTTTGTGCACAAGCAGCTGTGCCCGCTTCGCAGGTAGTTGATCAGGACAAAGGCAAACGATGTACGCAGAAATGTTGTTCACAATATCGACGGTTGCCAAAGCAAGCGTTATATTCACATATTTCAACATTTATTCTTCTATTTATATTCCTATTAATCTACAGGGGAGTTTATGTAAATATTATTACTGGATATTGTTACGTCGCCTATACGCAATTTCAAGCAAGAGATAATGAAAAATAAGACTTGCATTTATCATTGACAATTATAATTACATATATGTGAATTAGCATAGATTTTATGATTTTTATCCCGGGATTATTTATTTATTTTTTTATAAATAATCACCTATTGTTATATATAAATAATATATGATCATATATGAGAAAATATATAATGATGTATAACTATAATGAATTTTGTACATAAATAACTATATATGGATTTTGAAGAGTATGTGGCTTCCGGATGGAGGCCGTGTTGAGAATCAGCGTTGTGCCGACGTTTCGCAAACGTTACAGTCTGCATCATCAGGGCTGAGAGCCCCGATACTGAAGCTCCCGTGTCTCAGGCATTCCTTATATACTTGCAGTCATCGTTCCAGATCACTGCACCAGCCAATCAGATGTTTTAATTGATCGGCCGGTCAATTAAAAAACCGGGAGGACGGTGTGCCAAATGGGGTTGACGTGATATCCACCATCTCTGTTTCGATTGTCCGGATGTTTTCGGATTTCCAAGCCTCCTCGGTGTTTCCTAGAAAAATAGCTGTTTGATGGGGCCAGACTTTGGGCTTTATCGAACTGAATGGCATGACCAGTTTCCATCCAATGCTCGGCCAGGGCTGATTGTCCAGTGTGGCCATATTTGATACACCGTTGATGTTCTTTGATCCGTGTACTGATCTTCCTCCCGGTTTCTCCTATGTACACTTTACCGCCTGAGCAGGGTATCTTGTACACTCCTGGTGCACTTAACGGTGGTCTTTGGTCTTTTGCACTCGTAATCACTTGTGCTAGCTTCTTCTGAGGTTTGAAGATGACTCGCACGTTATGTGTCCAAGGACCCTGCCTATGCGATCGGTTATGCCCTGAAGGTATGGAAGGGAAGTTGTTGCTATTATTTGTCCTTCATTCTCCCCTTCAGGTTCTGTTACCGTTTTCGGATCGGCTATTTTTCTTCTTAGTTGTTTGATCGTTCTTTCGATGTTGCCTGGCTTGTAGCCATTATCTCCTAAAGCTTTGCGTAGGTGTTCTAGTTCATCCTCGAGAGAGTTCGATTCGGAGATCGCTAGAGCTCTGTAGACCAGAGAGCTTATGACCGATCGTTTTTGGGTGGGGTGGTGATGGGACGTAGCGTGGAGATATCTATCCGTGTGCGTTGGTTTCCGGTAAACTTTGTGGCCCAAAGTGCCAACGTTTTTCCGTTGAACCAGTACATCCAGAAAAGGAATTTGATTGTCCTGTTCTATCTCCATGGTGAATTGTATATTGGGGTGCTGGGAGTTAAGGAAGGTTAAGAAATGATTGAGGTTTTCTTTGCCGTAACTCCAAATGACGAAGGTGTCATCGACATATCGGAACCAGGTTGAGGGTTTGAGAGGTGCTTCTAGCAGAATTCTGTTCTCGAAATTCTCCATAAAGATGTTGGCGATGATAGGGGAAATCGGGGAACCCATGGCTGCGCCTGAAGTTTGTTCATAAAAGTGGGATTGGAATTGGAAATATGTAGAGTTTAGGCAATGTTCTATGAGGGCTAGTAGGTTAGGAGCAACTTTTTGGGATTTTCTGACTATGTCTAGGGTTTCATGGGTTGGGACGTTTGTGAACAACGATGCAACATCGAAACTTACTTGAATGTCTTCTGGTTGTACCTTGATGGACTGGATCTTATTCACAAATTCCCGAGAGTTTTGGATATAGGAGTTGTTGAGGCCTACGAGTCCCTGCAAGGGTTTGCAGAGAAAACGTGCCAAATGATATGTAGGGCTGCATATGCTGCTAACGATGGGTCTTAGTGGGATGTTGTTTTTGTGTATTTTTGGCAGACCGTAAAGCCTGGGTGGTAGGGATTCCTTGGGTGTAAGGATTTTGATAAGGTTCTCCGACAGGCCAGCCTTCTTTAGAAGTGTCGTTGTTTTCTTTTCTACGCTTGATGTTGGGTCACGTGGTAGTTTCTTGTACGTGTTGGTGTCCTTTTTTTAATTGACCGGCCGATCAATTAAAACATCTGATTGGCTGGTGCAGTGATCTGGAACGATGACTGCAAGTATATAAGGAATGCCTGAGACACGGGAGCATCAGTATCGGAGCTCTCAGCCCTGATGATGCAGACTGTAACGTTTGCGAAACGTCGGCACAACGCTGATTCTCATCACGGCGTCCATCCGGAAGCCACATACTCTTCAAATTACATAAAGAGCCGTGAAAGCCTTAACACTAAAATATATGGATTTTGTCTATATATAAACATATATAGATATATTATATTAATTATATATTATAATATGTGAATGTATACAACAAAAATTTATCGGGATATTTAAATGACGGAGGTATGCGAATTTAAAAAAAAATGAAAAAAAAAAAAATTCCGAAGTGAGACTCGAACCAACGACCCCGCGATTACTAGACTCGAGCGCTACCGGGTACGCCACGAGCCCGGTTCGAATATCGTTGCATCTTTGTGGGATAAGAGTGCGCTCGAAAACTTCAAAGTCAATTTTCTCGAAAATTTCTGAATATGGCGTCGAACTGCTTTGGGATATTAATATTCGAGCTCTGAACTTCACGTACCATGAGTACGAAAAATTACAAAAAGTCGACTGCCTTACTGTTCCCTTGTCAGCCGACGGCGAATTGGTTACACCGGTAGGGAAATTATTATCTGACCTGGGACTGATCGATTCGTCGTCCATACGAGATAAAAATCTGGCTGTCGGACAGATCGCCATGACGCGGTACGGACAGCACCGAATTTTTAGTGTCGTAATAAAGAGTCGGTATTACGATGACACGAGCCTCCAAGAAATTCAGAGTGGGTTGAGGGCCCTTGAACAAGGGATGGATCGATTGAAGCTAAGACCATTTCGCATATCCCGTCATGGCGATTTTACCGACGAACTTAGCTTTGACAAATTTTTACATACGATCCACTCCTTATTCGAAAACAAGGGGATATATGTGGTGGTTTGTTATGGCGGGACTCAGGTCCCTTCTCCAGAGTTAAGGGAGGCCATAATTAAAGAGATGCACTCGAGCCTTATGGGCGGCCATAAAGGCCTTACTAAGACCTATAGACGAATTCGAGAGCGTTTTTATTGGCCTACCCTCAAAAACGACGTCCAAAATTACATGCGTTGTTGTAAAGGTTGCCAAGAGCAGAAACTCGTTCGTGCAAAGACTCACGAGCCCATGCTCTTGACCGATACACCAGCAGACACTTTTGATAAAGTATCTCTTGATACCGTTGGTCCGTTGCCTATTACTCCTCACGGGAATAAGCAAATACTAACGATGCAAGATAATGCATCAAAATACTGTCTTGCTGAGCCAATCTCCGATCTAAGGTCGACCACCGTTGCAGAGGCAATAGTGCGTCGGCTGTACAGCCAGTTCGGAGCTTCATGGGCAATTCTAACTGACCGTGGAACCTCATTCACGAACGGTTTATTGCGGTAAATCTCAAAAATCTATAAGGTAAATCATTCGACAACATCTGGGTAGCGTCCCCAAACTAACGGTGCGTTGGAACGAAGTCATATCGTTCTAACGGAATATATCAAGCACTACGCGGATAAGTACGACGATTGGGACGGTTTACTACCCTTTGCCGAGTTTTCCTACAATACGAGCGTTCACGAGGCCACGAATTTCACGCCTCACGTGGTTGTGTATGGAAAAACCGCCCGACAACCTAGTGAATCTCCGACCCAAGATCGTCTGGCTAGGAGTAGTTCGTTCCTGGTTGAGCTCATAAAGCGGCAAAATGAAATTCGAGAGATGGCCGGGGAATCCCTGAATCGAGCTGAAGAACGCTCCAAACTATACTCCGACCGTAAATGCCGGCCCTTCGAAGGAAAAACCGGGGATCCGGTATACGTTTTAAAAGAACTCCGGAAAGGAAAATTCGACACTCAATATCACGGTCCCTATAAAATGAGATCAATTACCGATAGGAATATTGTCGTCCTCGAGACGGAAACGGGCGAACGATTCACTAACAAGGAACATCCCTCAGGTGTCCGCCTCCGATTTTGTTGTAACTCATATATGTGATAGAGCATCGAAAACTTTGAGGCACGTATTTTTTTTTTATCGGCGGAAAAACGGATTTAAGGGGCGAAACCGCCCCTCAAAGAAAGGCGTGTCGAGGGGTGATTTTGCAGTTTCACCCAGAAGCAATCCACCGATCTGAATGAAACAAAAACGAAAATTCTTCTAATGAAAAGCGATGAAAAATCCACTATGAAATTGTTAAGAAAAAATTTAATTAGAGGGTAAACCACCCCTCAATTTTCCTTTTTTCACCCCACACTTGAGAGGGTTGTATGCAAATTAATAAAACAGGTATCATTTTGAAGGGCAATTAAAATTAAAGTTGACGGGTTTTTGCGTTTTGGCGGCATAGCACATTTAAGGGGGTAAACCACCCCTAACATAAATTTATTTATCATGGTCGTTTTTTCTGTGTTTAAAGTATATCCGCTGAGCTCAAATATTTCTATAAGCTACAATTTAATGTTTTATCATATTTCAAAATTATTACATTCGTCTTAAGGGGTAACTACGCCTCTGACGAGAAACATCATTGAAATATCCGCTCTCGATTTCGTTGAAACTCATATGTGTGGTAAAGCATTGCAAACTATTAAACATGTTTTTTTTGTATCGGCAGAAAACCGGTGTTAGGGGATGAAACCACCCCTCAAAGTTAAGCGATGAAAAATCCACTACGAGAGTGTTGATTAGAAATATAATTAAGGGGTAAACCACCCCTCCATTTTCGTTTTTCACCCCACGCTTAAGAGGGTTGTATGAAAATTAATAAAACAAGTATCATTTTGAAGGGGAATCAAAATTCAAGTTACCGCGTTTTTGCGTTTCAGCGGAACAGCAAATTTAAGGGGGTAATCCCCCCCTAACATAAATTTGTTCATCACCGTCGTGTTTTCTGTGTTTAACATGTATCCGCGGATTCAAAATATACTCCCGCATTTTTAAATTATTACGTTTTTAAATTTTTACATTTTAAGGGTAAACTACCCCTTCTAATTGCTTTTCGTTTGAAGTTTCGCGAAAGGTTTCACGAATTTCGTTAAATCTGTTTTCATTTAATCGGTAATATCAATTTTGTGTTTGTGTGTGCAGGCATATTCGTTTTGAGTTTTAGGAGCGGTACTTTGGGAGTGGGGACATGGGGCTACCCGTTACTGATAAGACTCATATTTTCGTGTCGAGACACTTCCGATCTTATTATGCACATCCATTAAGCATCTCCATAGGAATAAACATACACTTCTACTATATCATTAATTATAATAATTTCCAGAATAAGTTATAAGGCTCACTTCGTATATTTCGGAACGATGATGCGCCTGGATCAAGCGATAATATAGCCAGCGACGTAGTTTTGTGAAGGAATGTATATTTTTATTATTTTACTGTTTATTCAATTAAACATATTAATGCAACTGAGGGTTTGACAGTAGGTTAACGAACATGTTTTTAATATATTTTGACATATTTCATTTGGGAATCATATCAGCCGATTTAATTAATAGTACTTGTGAAAAGTATCGCAGTCATATGCCGTCAAATCATTATCTCTTGACATATACTTTTTTCATATGATAACTATCAACAATCATGGCTCATAATTCCTGCAATAATGATAGTCGTCAAAAAAATGCTTTAAACACAACGACTTTTTGCACCATGCACATCTGATAATGGCCAAATTATTGCAACCGGGTATTTCACAATGTGTGTTCGATTCACCAAAACCAAAGGTAACAGGATTTTCAAAATCTTCTGGTTTTTTAGATATATATTTACTTTTATACCATGAATATTTAAAAAGATTAGAATAATTATATTATTCCTCAAGTGCAAATTCATATCAGATTTTAATAATATTACACTGTCTGAAAAATGTCGGACGAAATTTTTCCACACTCTGAATCCAAATACATCGAGCGGCTGAATTTTTCCAGTTGTACCTTTTGGAATAATCATTGGGATCATCTTCTTATCACGAGGTGTCGCTTCATGAACAACCTTAGGGCAGTGTCCACTCCAGGAGTCTATCAATAATACGCTATGTCTCCCGACGTTAGGAAAGAAAACCTTTTCCAACCAAGTTTTGAAATGCTCTGTTAACACAAAACACATTCAATATTTAAAAAAAATACTAATGTTGACATGAATTACATTTCATATTTAAAAAAAATCATTCATCATAATAAGTGAGCATACGTACCAGAAGTAAGTTTTCCAGATTTGGATGCTAATACAAAGACGTTTTCTGCTTGAAATAGCGCTTTCTCTACTCGTGGTCCGAATTCACCCTTCGTCTCCTTTAAAACGATGAAAAGTGGGGAAAGTAATTTCCCCTCAGCGCTTATAGTAGGCTGAATTGTATAGCTGTGAGTTATTGAAGAAACTGACTGTACAACGCATTCAACTTTCTTTTCTCCTTCCGTTGCAAGAGTTCGCGCCGAATGAATTTCCA
This sequence comes from Ophion costatus, assembly GCA_951751655.1. NCBI lineage: Eukaryota > Metazoa > Arthropoda > Insecta > Hymenoptera > Ichneumonidae > Ophion > Ophion costatus. The sequence goes on from OX632364.1 coordinate 12,900,021, forward strand.
TATGAAAACCGCTTTGATCCGAATTATACACATTTTCCGATCCATACTTTTTTATCAGTGGTGCAACATCGGCGACAAATTTTTCTGCATTATTCCGTAGAAGTTCTTCTTCTCCCGTAGTTTGGCGCGTTACAAATTTATTGATTTTTCTGGATACAATGCGATGCTGTTTTTTAAAATTCCATAGCCAATTATGAGAGGCCTTAAATCGCACATCATTGAAACCTATCTCCTTTTGGGCTTGTAGCGCCCACTTTTGAAGATCAATATCATGTATTATGACACCAGCATCTACAGCAGTCTTCAAATTCTTCAATGTATATTCAGAAATTTGCGCTAGCTTTTCTTTATAAGTACCGCCTTTATTCAGCTGATGTGCCCAGCGCCGCAATTGTCTTTCAGACTTGACAGATTTGTATTTCTGTTGGACGGTTTTGAGGCTATAGTTTTTTGTCTTACCAGACCTCCAGTATTGAACTGCTTTATTTTTGTAATCGTAGTTCACCTAATCATCTCTGGAACAGGCGTCAGAATCACTACCACCAGTATCCTTTTGCCATACGGTATCTTCTACAGCATTGGCTTCGTACTGTTTAAATGGTTCTTGAAAAGCGAGCGTTTCTTCCTCTATCATTTCAACTCCATTATAGTCTTGCATGGAACTGATCAATATTTGTTCAAAACCGTCCGCAAGTTCAATTTCCGCGTTGTTAACTGGCGTTTGTGAAATATCCATAGCTTCAAATGTAGCTAGTAGAAGTTTGATAACGTTTATTGGGTTGACTTTTATGGCTGATGAAATTTGTATTATCCAATACACAGTACACTGTTTGTAGCTCACTTTAACGTGAAATGGAAGAATCCGAATGCTAACCGTCTTATAAAGCAAGCGATAAAACTGCAAGCTATTGACAACTTGAACTGCCAGAGGCCAATCACACATTACCCGAAAATGTAAACACATTATCGGGTAATGTATGATTAACGTCTTGCAGTTCAAGATGATAATAGCGTGCAGTTTAATATTTGCCCAGTGTAAAAATTCTGCGTAGAATACAAATTTTGCGCAAATATCGTTATCGCGTCATGACGCGATAAGAATATTCGCGCTGGAAGAATTAATTATTGCAGTTAGTCGAGAAAAGCTGATACGTAGGCAAATAAACATCGGTCTGTTCGTTGATTGTATAACTTCATACACAGAGATAAAAGATTTCCGAACGGGAGCATTCTGGATAATTACGCATTTAAGAATCGAAGAGTAAACATTTATCTGCGTATGATTTTTTTTACGCGAAATAACAAAAACGAAAAAACCAAATATATTTATATATACCATTTGAATTTTTATTAATATTATCGTTAATATATTTTTGTTACTGCTTTGCATCGTTGCATGGGAGATGCTTTCATCAAAACTTTTGAATTAGAGGAAGAATCATTTCGGTACGAAAATATAATTATGAAAATATGAAAATATGAGCCTTATAAGTAAGGGGTAGCCCCAGGTCCCCACTTCCAAAGCACCGCGCCTAAAACTCAAAACGAATATGCCTGCACACACAAACATAAAATTGATATTACCGATGAAATGAAAACAGTTTTAACGAAATTCGTGAAACCTTTCGCGAAACTTCAAACGAAAAGCAATTAGACGGGGTAGTTTACCCTTAAAATGTGAAAATTTAAAAACGTAATAATTTAAAAACGCGGGAGAATATTTTGAATCCGCGGATACATGATAAACACAGAAAACACGACGGTGATGAACAAATTTAGGTCAGAGGTGGTATACCCCCTTAAATTTGCTGTCCCGTTGAAACACAAAAACGCGCCAACTTGAATTTTGATTCCCCTTCAAAATGATACCTGTTTTATTAATTTTCATACAACCCTCTTAAGCGTGGGGTGAAAAAGGGCAAATGGAGGGGTGGTTTACCCCTCAATTATATTTCTAATCAACACTCTCGTAGTGGATTTTTCATCGCTTAATATTAGAGGAAATTTCGATTTTGTTGCATTCAGATCGGTGGACTGCTTGTGGGAGAAACTATGAGGGGTGGTTTCATCCCCTAACACCCTTTTTCTGCCGATACAAAAAAACATGTTTAATAGTTTGCAATGCTTTACCACATATATGCGTTTCAACGAAATCGAGAGCGGATACTTTAATGATGTTTCTCGTCAGAGGCGTAGTTACCCCTTAAGACGAATGTAATGATTTTGAAATATGATAAAACATTAAATTGTAGCTTATAGAAATATTTAAAATCAGCGGATATACTTTAAACACAGAAAAAACGACCGTGATAAATAAATTTATGTTAGGGATGGTTTACCCCCTTAAATGTGCTATGCCGCCAAAACGCAAAAACCCGTCAACTTTAATTTTAATTGCCCTTCAAAATGATACCTGTTTTATTAATTTGCATACAACCCTCTTAAGTGTAGGGTAAAAAAAGGCAAATTGAGGGGTGGTTTACCCCCTAATTCAATTTTTTCTTAACAATTTCATAGATGATTTTTCATCGCTTTTCATTAGAAGAATTTTCGTTTTTGTTTCATTCAGATCGGTGGATTCCTTCTGGGTGAAACTGCAAAATCACCCCTCGACACGCCTTTCTTTGAGGGGCGGTTTCCCCCTTAAATTCGATTTTTCGCCGATAAAAAAAAATACGTGTCTCAAAGTTTTCGATGCTCTATCACATATATGAGTTTCAACAATATCGGAGGCGGACACCTGAGGGATGTTCCTTGTAAGCATGTCGATAAAATAAAATTAGCCTACCTCTAGTTAGTTTCAACTGTGTATGTGTACCAACGGCAAAATGCGATTATCCAACACGATTATCTGGGTCATTGCCCTCATGGGCCGAGGAATGACCAATGCAACACCCGGGAGTTCCTCCGTCGTCAACAAACTGGAAGATAACGCGGGAATCTACTACGAGCTACAGACGCCGGTACAACTACAACGCGCCGACTGGAGATTAACGCTATTCATCGACCTTGCCGAATTCATCGCGTCCTTCCCGAAGGACGGCGGAAACCTATCGAAAATTCAGGCAGAATGCCTCAAATATAACTCGGAGGCGGGTTGTGAGGAGCTGCTGGGTAGACCTTATATAATATCAAGGCTACGGCGTGGCCCCGAGCTGAGCAGTGATGTATGGGGGATCGGAAACCGCAAGGATTTCAAAACCAAGTCGTCCTTAACGACTATGAAGAGGCGTTCAGTACCCTTCGGCTTCGTGGGGAGCATCGGTAAATCCCTATTCGGGACTCTCACCGAGGATGACGCGGATTACCTCTCCTCCCAAATAGATCGAATATTTAAAGATCAACAGGAACTGACTCACCTCCAGGAATAACAAATGCATATTTTGAGCTCGAGATTACAAACGATACACGACGAGCACTTGGTGGAATCGAAGCGAGTGGAAGCTATGTATGAAATTGTATCGCACATGCACGACGACCTTAGCACGATCGCTAATACATCCGCCGTGGCCTATTACAATTTCACGCTCGCTAACTATGGTAATAAGGTCGCAAACAAAATCGACAATTACATACGGGTCTGGGAAAAGTACATTTCTGTGATTAGCTCCGCAATCAATGGCAAATTCGATCCCGCGGCCATATCCCCGAAGCAATTGCAAATCGTAGCGGAAGAAGCACAGAATCACGCGGGGGGGTGGGGGGGGGGGGCTAGAATTTCCCTACCCCCTGGAATACGTACACCCAGGGTATTTCGAGACTCTTGCTCGGACAGACGTAACGTCACGTGATGGGCGGTTAATGATCATTGTACACATACCGCTCGTGGATCCAAAAATATACGACCTATACCGGATAATCGCCTGGCTTGGCCCTCAACAACTCGGGAACGGCACTGGATCAGCAAGCATTGACCGATTCCCCTTACATCGCTTTGGGAAGAAATCGTCAAGCCTTCTTCCTGGTTAGCGAAGCATACAAAAATCAATGTAAGGAGGCCGATCGATGACTGATCTGCTCAGGAAGCGTTCCAGTTCGGGACACAAATACGGACGTCTGTAAGCTGCACATGCTTACGAGACCATCCCAAGAAGCCATGCGTCAGTGCAACATACGCCTGCATCCGCATTCCGAAGATTTCTGGGAATATGTGCCCACACACGGCGACTGGCTTTTCTCCCTTGCCGAGTCCACCAAGTTGCAAGTGGCCTGTCTAAACGCACCGGTAATTGACATAACGCTTCAGGGCATGGGAATTCTGCAGTTGAAGGCTAACTGTGTTGGAGCAACCCGTACTACCACCTTGTCAAGTCTCCGTGCATATACGGGCAAGGAAACATTCTTCTACGAGCCGGGAATAACGCTTAACGTATCCATCACGGCTCCAACCTTGGTTGATAGCGATATCGCATCGGATTTCGACGAATTATTCACTCGTACGCACCACTAGCTAGCGAGCGGAAACCCGAGTCTGATATTCTAGGACGGGGAATCGCTGCTCGCTGTGGAGAGAAAAATGCATGCCATAGGCGAACATAAGAGGGAGAAAGAGAAACAACACTTTCTCACTCTGGCCAGCTTCGCCAGCCAAGCGGGAATAATATTCTTATTTCTAATTTACACCTCGAGGGCTCGCATATATCTCTCTCTCTTATACATTTGGAATTGGTTATGCTCGCGAAGAAAGAACTCTCGCCCAGTCGAAGGGAGTTCGCACGAGCATTCGGGCCAAGGAAATTCTCGTGAAGGCAACTTGACACCTAGCTTGCCGATAAGTGCCTCGAGTCCGACGAGAGAGGACCCTCTTCCCGGGCTCGTCCCTCGTTTGGATCTACTCTTCGCCTAGAGAACAACGACTGGGAAGGGAGGGGAAACAAGCTGAGGGAGGACTCCCACAGCAAGGAACGTTCATCAGTCTTCTGCAGACCGTAGCAGTAACTCGTCCTAAAAACTCGTACTAGAAGTCATGGAACGTCCAATTTCTCGGTATCTCCGCCGCGAGAAATGCCCGTCGTGCGCGAAAGACTTTCGGCAGTGCACGGACATGTCCGTGTGCGTCAACGAGTTTGCCAGGGCATGAGCCGCGAACGATTTGCCCCCGTGGTGCCCAGTGTGCGAAGTGCCGATCGAGGAGACGGAGGAAGACGGCAATTCCTCTTCCCACCTCTACGAGTGTTACGTGCAGTTTCGAAAGTCGGTGTGCGCACACCCGCTAAGTCCGGGGGTGGAGCGTCACCTCGGGGTCACGGCCAAGGCTGGTCGCAGGACTGGTGACGTTCCCTCGTCAACCCCATCGACAACCCCAGTCTTCAACCGCGGTGCATCGGCCGGGAACGTCATACAAGGTCGGGCGATCGAGAACACCGTCGTTGCTCGCTCCCGCGACCCAAGCCCAATCTGCGGAAAGCGCAAGGAGTGCCCGGGAATAGGAGCTTGCATGGAAAAGCTCATGGACGAAAGCTTCCGCCGAAAAGGGAAGGTAGCCCGCCCCCTTTGCGCGCTTACGATCCCGGGGATGCAATTCGCAGTCTACGCGGGCGGCTGCCTGTCGCGCTGGGAGACGCACACCCCCACGCACCCCCCCCCCCCCCCCCTCCCCGCGAGGCCGTCGCCATGATCACCCCGAACGTTCGGCCATTGGCTCGGGCGCCGACAAATAAGTCGCGCCCTCGTGATCCGTCAACAACAACTCGGACCGCGGCCGATCCAGGGAAGCAGGAAGCGTCCCAACCGTCTAAGAGCGCCCCGAAACGAGGAAACCGGAACCCGGAGCGTCCCGACTATCAGCGCAACCCGAACATCGTCGGAGGACAACTCTCGCGCCAGCAGAGGTTGGGAAATTCCGGGGAGCTGGTCCAAACAGCCGCCTCTCAACCAGGGACGGGAGACCAGCGCGAGCAACTCGGCCAGCTGGTGGCTGCCCTCGCCAACGTCATGCTGCGCGAGGACTCCTATGGTGCCAACCCTCGCAGCAACCCAGCTCGACGAGGACGTCAGCCGCCCAAAAGGGGGGGGGGCGAATTGTCACGTCCCGTAACTCTTCCTTTCTTTTTATTTTTTTAAATACATCTCAGCTATTTTATTTTTTCTTTCCGGCGACGGAGTCGCCGTTCCTTGTGCGGTGTCGGGTAGAGATCGCCGAACCGAGACCGGATGTGCCCGGTCAAATTCTGCTGATCGAACGTCGCCTGATCCACAGAGTTCGACCGTGGGACTCCGGGAGCGGGCAAGTTTCCGTGATCGTGGACAAAAACCCCCACCGGGGTGATAGCCACCGAGCCGATGTCGGTCCGGAGGCAACAAACATCGTTAGTTCCGATTTGTCCACGGATCGCTCCTGGAGTCGGAGGAAGCTCCTAATAGAGCAGCGTTCGCGGCGGTGTGTTAAGTCCCGGCTAACCACCCGGCGAAGCCGCGCAGAATTGTCAGCCTTTATTAGAAAGCCCTAATAGCACTGAACTCGCGGCGGTGTAATAAGTCCAGGCTATCAACCCGGCAGACCCGTACAGAGTCACCAGTGCTATTTAAAACACTTCCATTATATAAAATAACCATCAGTGATCGGGGTGTGCGGCACACTATAAGGCCCCAAACCGATTAGAGGACATCTAGGTGCGACGCGCGGTGTGCGGGAGAGACTCGCGGGGGATCTGTCCCCGCGGAAGAGTGAGAGCGAGAAACGCGGCGGGCCTGTCCCGCGGAACGGTGCGACTGCGGTCGACCCGATAGAACGCCGTGTGAGTAAGTAGGGAGAATAAATACACTTTATCCCATTTGTACCCCAGCAATAACGAATTAGAGTTTCTTTCCCATATTAATCCTTCCAATTTCCACGGGTGAATTGCCGGGTCCGTATGGAACGTGCGGCTATCCTTGAACATTATAATAACAATAAAAGATCCCGAAAATAAACTTAATCGTCCCTTCTGGACGTAACACTTGCACACTTGCACACTTGCACACTTGCAAATACGCACATACGCACACACAGACTCTCTCCATTACACAAACGTATGCACACACTTGCACACACACACACACGCACACCCACGGTCAATTACACACGCACACCCACACACACACACACACACACACACACACACACACACACGCACGCACGCACGCACGCACGCACGGACGCACACACACACACACACACACACACACACACACACACACACACACACGCATGCACGCACGCACGCTCACTTAATTACCCACACTTGCACACATGCTTTCGAAATTTTCCCTCCGCACACATTTTCAGGCGCACGCAATTACACCGCATTCCGCTATCCCTCCCCTCTGCCTGCCTTTCCGCTGTAGCGCGCACCTGATTGGCTATTTATTTTTATTCAGAATTAATTATCTATGCGTCTGATCAAAAAATGACTGAGGACTTTTCGTCTCAGAATTTTTTTCCTATCAGATGCTAGAAGGGCGTTCGTTACTTCTGGGACACCCTGTAGAGCAAGCACGTAAATAGAAAAAGACGCTACTTTCATGCGTGTTGACAGCAGACGGCCTTTTTTGAAATTTTTCGTGCGAGGACGGCGGCGCGATTGACGAAAAACAATTTTTTAGTTAATCAACAAAAGTCGCCACCGGGCTAAATCTCGGGTTAATCGATTCGTCTTATTATAAGCAATATGCAGCGAAATAAAAAAGTAGCTGCTGTCATGCAAGTTGACAGCAGTCGACCTTTTCTGAATTTTGTCGTGCTGCCAGCACGGCCCGAATTGCGGATAACTATTTATTTTTGTTAATCAACAAAAGCCGTCACCGGCATGATACATAGGGAGATCGATTCGGCCAATTATATAGAACAAGCACGTTAATAGAAAAAGTCGCTACTGTCATGCTTGTTGGCAGCAGAGAGCCTTTTTAAAAAAAAATCGTGCGAGGACGGAGGCGCGATTCGCGAAAATCAATTTTTTAATTAATCCACAAAAGTCGTCACCGGAGTAAATCACAAATCAATCGATTCGTCTTTTAGTAAAGAATGAGCCGCTAAATTGAAAAAGTAGCTGTTGTCATACAGGTTGATAGCAGACGACCTTTTGTGAATTTTATCGTGCCGCCAACACTGCCCTTGTCGCGGATAACTATTTAGTTTTGTTAATCAACAAAAGCCGTCTCCGGGATGAAACATAGGGGGATCGTTTCGGTCAATTATATAGAACAAGCACGTAAATAGAAATAGTCACTACTGTCATGCGTGTTGATGGCAGACCGCGTTTTCTGACATTTTTCGTGCGAGCACGGAGGCGCGATTCGCGAAAAACAATGTTTTAATTAATTAACAAAAGTCGTCACCGGGATAAATCTCAGGTCAATCGATTCCTCTTATTATAAAGAATAAGTAGCTAAATCGAAAAAGTAGCTGCTGTCATGCAGGTTGACAGCAGACGACCATTTATGAATCCATCGTTCGGCCAGCACTACCCGAATCGCGGATTACTATTTATTTTTGTTAATCAACAAAAGCCGTCACCGGGATGAAGCATAAGGGGATCGAGTCGGCCTATTATATAAAACAAGCACGTAAATAGAAAATGACGCTACTGTCATTCGTGTTGGCAGCTGACGACCTTTCACGAGATTTTTCATGCGTGTAGAGAAGTGTGCTTCGCGAATAACCATTTTTCAATTGATTAAGAGAAGTCGACAACACGATAAATAGTAGATCGATCGATTCGTCTATTCGTAAAGAATAATCCTGGACATAATCTGAATCGTTAATGCCGTGCGTGATGGCAACGGACGATCTTTTATGGCATATTTCGTGCGAATACAGAGGCCCCGTATGCGTATAGATTTTTTCGTTAATTAATTTATGTTCATTTTCTTATCATGCGTCTGGATCTTCTGGGCCAGGGTTGTAGGTCTCCATCATTTTTTTTGTGACTGAAAATTCATTTAAAAAATCCTTATCTCAACCGCTCATTTTCGTCGAGAGAAAATGTTGAAAGTGCATTGTTGAAAGTGCATTTGTTGAATGTTGAAAGTGCATTGAGAATTTGCGCTTCCCCTAATTATGGAAATTATGTAAATGCACACTAATTTACTTGATTTAAGATAAAGTATTGTCCGCCAGAATGATACTCACTTTTCAGCGCCGTAGGTAATCCACCAATACAATAGTTTTGACAGTAGATCACTAATGCATTTCACTCTATCACAATGTGTAACGTTTAACAAAATGATTAAAAACACGAAAAGAAACGGCAATGTTTCAACGTAGCTTTCGAACACCGCAGACAAGGCTATTTTCAATAATAACTCGCAGCAAGTCGCAGCTATGACTGGTGCGACCACTTCATCACTATTGACAGAAACCCTTCTTCCCCTTATTGCCCCATCATTGCAAATGAACATTGTCTACATTTTTCAGCCATGTCTATAGACAAATAAGCAGTATGTACGCAGGTACAAGAACGTAACAGAGGAAATTTTCTCGATTTTCACGTTTTTGAACCTGGCGCATGGATCATACGTCCTTTACATTTATAGTCCACCGGCCATCAATGTATTAATGATTGATCCACACAGTGAAACACGCACACTCATATCGATAGACCTCACGATCCAGGCTAAATCTCATAGGCGGATTATATTCGGAGCGATCATCGAAACACGCCACCTTTTTTAATCCAAGCCACTGAAAAACCAACCGGCCGGGTGGGTTTAAAAAAATCACAATCGGAATCCTTCTGTTTCTCCCAAAGAAATGTGGCATTTTCTCCGAATATAATCCACCTACGAGAAACATGTATGATTGGGTTCTTTCCGGTATAAAGATAATGTGCACGACGTAGAAAATGTTCGATTGTAGAGGTAGGGGTAGCGTCATAGGAGCAACAAAGGTTTCTGTTGATAGTAACGACGTACTTGCACTAGTCATAGCTGCGACGTGCTACCCGTTGTTATTGAAGGCAGTCTCGTCTATAATGTTCAAATGCTTCGTTGAAAACATGCTGTCGTGTTTAAGTTGAGGATACAATAACTGATCTCATATAATACAATTTTTTAACATATCATATTGTTGTTCAGTGAAAGACATAAATGAGCTACTTTCGTAACTGTTGTATTAATGGATTGCTTACAACGTTAATGAGTGAGTAACATTGCACTGATCAATTGTGTTTCCGCAAAACAAATATATCGATCTTAATTGATCGCGAATCGGGTCGCATTACCGGCACGATAAAATTGATAAAGGGTCGGCTGCGGCCAACAGGCAATGCAACAGCGACCCCTTCAGCGACTTGTTCGATTCACCTAGTCATTCTATATAATTGGCCGCGTAGATCCCTCTATGTTTTATCCCAGTAACAGTTTGTGTTTATTAACAAAAGTAAATAATTCTCTGCGAATTGGGCCGTGCTGACCGCACAATAAAATTCACAAAAGGTCGTCTGCCGCCAACCTGCATGATAGCTGCTGCTTTTTCGATTTAGCTGCTAATTCTTGATAATAAGACGAATCGATCGACTTATGATTTATGCCGATGACAACTTTTTTAAATTGATTAGGAAATTGTTATTCGCGGAATGCGCCTCCTCCCATGCATGAAAAATCTCACAAAGGCCGTCTGCTGGCAACCCGCATGACAGTAGCGACTTTTTCTATTTACGTGCTTTATCTATATATTTAGCCGAATTGATCCTCCTACGTTTCATCCCGGTGACGGCTTTTGTTAATTAACAAAAATAAATATTTATCCGCGATTCGGGCCGTGGTGTCCGCTTGATAAAATACACAAAAGTTCATCTGCTGTCAACCTTCATGACAACAGCTAATTTTTCGATTGAGCTGCTTATTCTTTATGATAAGACGAATCGATTGACCTGAGATTTATCACGGTGACGACTTTTGTTGATTAATTAAAAAATAGTTTTTCGCGAATCGCGCCTCCTTCGAACGAAAAATCTCAAAAAAGGCCGTCTGCAGCCAACACGCATGACAGTAGCTACTTTTTCTGTTTACGTGCTTGTTCTATATAATTGGCCGAATCGATCCCCCTGTTTTATCCTGGTGACGGCTTTTGTTGATTAACAAAAATAAATAGTTATCCGCGATTCGGGCCGTGCTGGCCGCACGATAAAATTCACAAAAGGTCGTCTGCTGTCAACCTGTACAACAACAGCTTCTTTTTCAATTTAGCGGCTCATTCTTTACTATAAGACGAATCGATTGATTTGTGATTTACTCCGGTAACGACTTTTGTGGATTAATTGAAAAATAGTTTTTCGCGAATCGCGCCTCCGTCCTCGCAGGATTAAAAAAAAATGCCCTCTGCTGCCAACACGCATGACACTAGCGACTATTTCTATTTACGTGCTTGTTCGAGATAATTCGCCGAATCGATCCCCCTATGTTCCATCCCGGTGACGGCTTTTGTTGATTAACAAAAATAAATATTTTTCCGCGATTCGAGTACGCCGTACGCGAACGAAATTTTTGTTTAAAGTCGTCTGCCGTCAACACGTATGACAACAGCGACTTGACGATTTACGTGCGTACTCTATATAAATACACAACCGACCGACTTATGATTCATCCTAGTGACCGCTTTTGCTAAGGAATAAAAAAAACATTATTTTCGCCAGTCAGATAGATCCGGCTCATTCACGCGCGGGTAAGTGGCGGGGGTAGGCCGTACGCTGTCTTACTACACTACTGATATTGTGATTTCGATAATTTCAGTTCGACTATGAGCGAAAGCCTGAGCAGAAATTCCGCTAGTCTGTCTGAGTTACATGCTAGTAACTGGTTCGCCCAATTGATATCATACGAACTACCTAGTGGCTGCCTCACTGTGAGCAAGTAATATTGTGAACACTTTGTAACCTAGCCCTGGTCTAGCCACTGCGTAAGCGATCGTTAATGCAGATGTCGCTGTATTATCATAAACGTGCTCCTTATTGACTTGAACGTGATGAACTAGCCAACGCTAGTTACGAACGACAAAGTAAAGTTATGTGAAATTCGTGTATCACCGCCTAACGATCCGCTCACGGCAGGTTAGCTAACTTGAGGCTCGGACATTGTTGCGAATGCAAAAAAAAATCCCGTACCTACCTCGCCATGAACTAGCCGACACTACGTAATGGCGGTTATGGGTTCTTTGGCTAGTCATTATCTAGCCAATTGTGGTTGTAGATGTCGCTGCGTTGTGGTCAAAATTCCACCTAGTATCTCCGTCATACCTGCCTCGCCAATTCGAGTTATAGATGGCGTTACGGATAAGAAATAAAGTTCAGTTGGGTACATGGCCATGATCTAGCCAATGGCGGCAATGTGTTCCTCGGCTAGTCGCCGTCCTGCCGATCGTCGTTATAGATGTCGCTGCATTATGATCAAAATTCCACGCAGTCCCTACATCGTGCCTGCCTAGCCAAACCGAGATAGAGATGGCGTTCCGAATAGAAAAAAGAGAACAGCACGCGCTCGCGATCGCTACCATTTGTTCACTTCCTTCCTGACGGTACATTTACATCGTTATAATATTATAGCTTATATAATGCCAAAATTATTAATTTCCCACTAGCCAAAATAAGTACACAAATTCAATTTGAGGTTATGTAACTCCACACGCATATCGCTTTCAATAGGATAGAAATTATCATGTTAATTCGATAATGTTATTTGCATACATTGTCACTACGCCTACTTCTTAATAACCCAACTTTGTGCTTTGCCACATATGTACCAGATGCGAAATACCATCATTAATACAGTAGGATTGGCTCAGCGGACAACGTCGCAATTTCCCAATTCAGAGTCCCGGGATCGAAACACGTAGCATTATTAATATTATTCAAAATTAATATGTTTACTTTATTTACAGCAAAAATACCGTATTTGTAATTAGTACAGCACGAAGCTCATCGAAATACTGTGCAGTGATGTAAACAACATACGAAAAAAATTCTAGCTATATCTAGCCCCTCTCTAACTTCAGTTGGGTAGTAGCTGGGATACAATTTTATATTTTTTCGAACGAAAAGCAAAACTCATTACCGCCTAGCCGGAAATAAATATTCTTAATCACCACTGGCTAGCCGTTTTACCTAGCAATGGCACAGCGTTTACCGCTTTCAGCGTGATAGTGACGTTATACAAAAATTCAATTTTTGTATCTAGTCGCCACCTAATTTCTTATTCCGCCACTAGCTGAAGATATGTAGGTCATGGCTAGGTCAGAAAAATTATGCAGCCGTGAGATATTTCTTTCTATCTAGTCAGCATATAATGTTTTGTATTCAGTCTGTTGTATCCCCGGCTCGAGAACCCGGGATAGGTATTTTTGGGATCGTTGCGAAATTAAGAGTTGGAACTCAAGTTCGTTGAATAGGAATATAAGTTTATTACTGGGCTGGTCTTATAATTGAATTTATAGTGTGTCGGTCGTACCTTAGGACCGAACCGTTCAAAAGCCAACCAAGGACTAACTACTCCCTGGTAACTTCTCTTAACGAGTAAGGCCACTGTAACGGCCCAAAAAAAAAGGTTTTTTCACTAATTTTTTGCTCCCGAAATTGAAGGTATTTGAAAAAAAACTTTTAATGGTGTTATCGGGCATACATTAAACTTTATTATAAAATTTTTTTACAGTAAAAAAAAAACAAAATGGCGGTTCCACAGCTATCTTCCCGGGACATGTTTTGCTTCCAGGGCTCCGCGGCACGCAGCACCACTGGTGCACTTTTGAATCTAGAACAAAAAAAAAAAACCATTAATCTAGAGGGCTATAGCTAGAGAATGTCGATCGGATTTTAAAAAGTATCAATTTTTGTGGATTTGGCGTGCGTTTGAAAAAAAAATTGATTTTTGACGAAAAAAACGGCAAGTTTTTTGTTAATAAAAAATCAATAAATAAAGTTCTTGAAAATTCCGATCGACATTCTCAAGATAATGTAAATGTTCACATCTGGTTAAAATTTCAAGTAAAAAAAATGAAAATTGTTCGAGTTATGCTGCGTGCCATTTTGAAAAACCATGTTTCGAGAAAAACGCGTTTAAAGTTTTGCGAATAGTTTTTTATTGGAAAAAATTAAAAAAAGAAGTTAAAAAAAATTTTTATCGTTAGTCTGCAATCCCAGCACCATACATTTGTCCTTCGATAGCCAAATTTTCGTCTTCTTCGTCTTTCCTGGTTGATTTTTGGAGCGCGCGCGCACTTTTGGCCGCGTCGCTCAGAGATGTCTCCGCGTGCGTGATGCGTTTGGCGTCGGCTTCGATGCAGAAATTATATAACTGTACACCAATTTCCACCTCCAACATCTTGAATATTTGCAAGACGTTGGTAAGGCCGCCATTGAATATGCACACAGCGATATCCGTCGCAATATCTAGTACAGTTTTTCCGCTTGAGGATGATTTGGGGGCCAAACTCCAAACGGTAGCGTTGAAACTTTCGTTATTGTTTTGAGTATAGGCCCCCAAGCAACGCTCCAGCAACTCGTCCCGGCTCAATTCCATGTAGATGGGTTTGATGGCTTGATAAACCTCCTCACTCATTGGCTGATTGTGATGATACGCATCCAAGGCATTTTCTGCTTTCGCTTTCTTCCAACTGCACCAATTCTCCGAACATTTTTCGTGCTGAGGCTTTTCATCCGTTGACATTTTGTGAAAAAGGGTTGCCCAGATCTCATTTTTCATATTTTTGATGGAATCGGAATTTCGACGGATTGCTAAGCCGTAATAAATGCTTAGTTCGTCAATCAATTTGGCAGTGAGTTTTCCTCTTCCCCCGAGACCTTTTGTTCCTTTTTTTAAGTTTCTCAATCGAGTGCCCATTCTTTTTTGCACGTGATCTATGCACTCTTTTTTTTTTAACATCAACATTTTCATAAGGCTTCGAATCCACGATGCCTTTGAAAGTTTTGGAATCGCCATCTCCGATATAATTGCAGTCGTTTCGGAGCAAGTTTTGACACGCTTGGCGGCGACCTTCATTTCCTAAGGACAACAAATTTTTTTTCGCACAGGACCTTTTTTTTCTTATTCTAGAGGGTTTAAACTATTTTTTAAGCCAATAAAAGAAAAATCGATTTTTCAAAAAATTTACAGTGGCCTTACCCCTTAATTGTCGACTCTGATTGTCGCAATTTGCCCTAGATCGAACATCATCCGATGCTTCGTCAGGACGTGTCGCAAAGTGTCTTTTTGACGTTTGCATTTTGGCAAAAGTGTGACTTTCGCAAGGAGGATGCGAAACGGTCTGGAATGCCGTTTCGCAAATACTTTCTCGACCGTTCGGTCGTTTCGTTGTATTGCGTAAATCAGCGGATACAACAAGTCACTCGAGGACCAAAGCGTTACAAGGCTGGGTAGTCAATAGCAAAAATGGCTAGCTAATCGCGATTCGAAACATAACTTTACTAGTTTGTGGCTAGACGGTGATGAGTTACGTTTTCCACTTGGGAGAGCAGCATCGGCAGATAAAGTCGTTTCTCGAATCGCATCTATGCCTTATACTTCTTACCTTTAGATGGACACCTCAACCCCACATCACGGACAATTTTTGCAGCATCTGATTTCCCAGATGAACGAAGGCTCATTTGAGTCGCATACGTCAATTCTTCGATACTATGTCTTGGGCGTAATTCTTCAGTCCTCTTTCGTTTTGTCTGGTCACTAGACTTTGTAAATTCTGAACAAGGCCGACCCAAATTATGGGATTTTTCTGAAGATTGTTTAGCTTCTTTGAAAGTATCAAACACGCTCAACCATTCAGAATATTTTTGCAGAAATTTGCCTTCCGTTCTTGATGCTTGCTGCCACTTTTTTATTTAAGTCATGCAACAACTTGCGGAGGACAGGCTTCGCATTGTCTGATAGAGCAAAGGGGCGTTGCAATTTAGCAGACATGAGATTTTCGATCACTGCATATGTTTCAGTCGCTTTGTCATTCAAATGACCTTTCAATATCGAAAAAAAATCCTCTCTTGTCGGGCCACATGCTTCACGTTCATCAGCGACAGATTCTGAAATTGGAAAATATATTATCTATATAGACGGATATTTTCATATTCAACCTCGGTACTGTTATTTATTCCAAAATATTATTTAAAAAGAAAAAGAGGATATTTATAAAAGTGAATTGCGTATCATAGAACTCAATACAATGACGACCGCAGACAAATTCAAGAAAAAGAACAAAACATTCCGCGTCGTTAATGTACGAAATTCAGAAAACTATGTTTTACATTGCCAGAACTCGTACCAATGACACAATGGCAGCTAGAGGCAGCAAGTTTTGATTTTTTTCATTCAATAATAGTTCCATCCACTACACGCGATCGGTCAAGTCGCAGAACTTTATGGAACTTATAAACTTTTCTTTATGTGTTAAAAATCTTCCGTTGTAATCGTTTGTTCATTTTCGTACAAATGATTCGTTTATTGTTATCGCATAAATTATTATTATTATTAATTTTGTGTTACATAACGATTTTCTACTTACTTGCATCGTTTGATTTTCAGAGATTTGGCGTCTCTTGAATATAGCGTTGAAATATTTGCTTACTGCAAGACGCGTCTACCACGATTGAGAGTCCCCTTTCAACTGTTCGACAGTAGCAGGTATAAGGGAGAGGCCGCGCTGAAGCCTACAATTCGACCTTCGGACTCTTACCTAACCTAACCCACGACTACAAATTGCCGGAACGTAAATTCTATTTTTCGATTTTTGGCCAGCTTTTTGGGATTTAGCCCCACAGAGCACCGGTAGCTATTACGAGGGAACTGTGCCCCCCGGGCGATGGTCCCGCCAGCTTCCCTACGCATTTTATAATAATAATAATAATAATATTATTATTTTTTATTGTTGAGTTATTACATGATCACGACCGGCAAAATAATAATATTTAACTCGACGATTTTTTCTCTTTGTGCACAAAAATAGGTGGCCGTAGTTCAGTAGCGCTCCCGCCGCGACGTCAGTCCGATGGAGTTCGTCAGGGACATACCGTCAGAGTGCCTGACCCTGGGCGAAGCATCGGGCGTCTGGTTCGGATGGTCCAGCCAGGGCGACCGCGAGGTTGTTCGCGAAGCTGCCGCCAAGGGCACCCACATCGAGCTGGCGCACAAGTGCCTCGCCCATCGGAGACGATGCATCGTTGCCGAGGCGAGAAAATACTTCGCCGAGGAGCTCGAAATATGGATCGATGAGATGCTGGAGAAGAACCAAATTCACAGGGCCTCGCACATCCTGCGTAACGCGGTGAGCATCGTGCGAAATTCCATAACCGGAATTTGAAGATTTTTCGTTGGTAAAATTGGGAACCTGCTATACCGAAGGAATTTGAAAAACATGCAATTCTTTTCTTAAAAAAAAAACACGCGAACGAGACATTGTTGAAAATTAAATATTTAATGATAATATTGGATAAAGTTTCGAAAAGGTCCTCGCTCTGATCGGGCTGAAATTGTACCGAGACATTATTTTCAATATCTTAAGGATGTTGAGTCCCTATGAAACATGTTAATGTTAATTGTTCAATAAATAGCTTCTTAATCGTCATGACATTTTTACACGACCTCCTGAATACTTCATGGAAAAACATACCAAATTTTCAGAATTCTATCATCATTACTTCAACCTCCTCAAGGGTTAAAATAAAAAATGATAAGAAAATTCTGAAAATTTGGTATGTTTTTGTATGAAGTATTTAAGAGGCCTTGTTAAAATTTCACGACGATTAGGAAGCTCGTTATTAAAAAATTAACATTTTGTTAAGAACAATTTTTAAAACAAATTAAAAAAAATGTATCAATAAACTTCGTTTTGTTTCCGTTGTTTTCAGTATATTGTAGATATTATAAATTTGAGAGGTAAAAAAAAACTTATCGCAAAGTTACATCAATTTCCATAAAACAACATTTAATTTGTGAATGTTAATTGTTCAATAACGAGCTCCCTAATTGTCGTGAAATTTTTACACGACCTCTGAAATGCTTCATACAAAAACATACCAAATTTTCAGAATTTTATCATCATTTGCGATTTGGGACTCAACATCCTTAAGTAATTTCCTAAATGATTGTTAGAGGCGCGCTGTAGCTTTCGAGATATCGAGTTTCGAAAGTTATTGTTTTTACTGCACTTCTACTATAGCTATAGCTAACAGGCTCATGTTCTAGTTATACCTATATATGATATCGCGCTTTCCGTTTTGTGCGAACGTGGGATACGTGGGAGACAAGTGTGAGCGCAAGCCACCTCAGATGTGCGTGTTGAATCGTGGGTTGCGTAGAACGCTAGTGTGGGCGCGACACACTACGTAAGTACACAAGGAACCGTATGTACATGGCAAATTGAAATAGACGCAGAGCATTATAGATTAATTTTTTATTTTTCCACACTCAATTTTTTTTGGAGATGTAGCAGATTTATATGGTTCATTCATTAGGTTCGAAATTTTTCATTTGCTTTTGGTTTGTATAGTTTCTGATTTTTTTGGTTTCTTGATAGTTGTTAATTTTTTGGATTTTGTATGGCTTTGAATTTTTTTTTTTTAATTTTGCATATTACCTCCTCATAATCGTTGCTAACCGGCCGCGTGGCGATGGGGAGAGGGTTTCTGTCATCCAAATTCACCCACCATTTGCACATAACGGAGAGCGCGATAACATATATAGGTGTAGCCAGAGCTGTGACTCCCGCCTTCGGATCGTGCGGTGGCTAACGTGCAACAGGAGCGATAAGCTAATTCTGTGGAGTGAGCAGGGAAAAGTCGCTTGAACATTGGCAAACGTGTGTTCATCAGGTTAATCAGCCTATCAGGCAATTGTGTAAACGGTAGGGGAAAGGGGCGCCCGTTGTGTGAAGAGAAAGAGTCGAGAAAATAAACCATGTCGTGGAAGAGGTTAGGTTAGAGAATGTGTAGATCATATCAGTATAGATCGGTCAGGAGCGGATACTAAAAAATTAGGCTAGATGGAACGTGGTGGCTTTGGAATGACGGGCAGGGTTTCTTGGAGAACAGGCCTTATCGTTGGTACGGACCAGTTAACGTCATGTTATAGAACGAGGCAGGGGTTAACAAGATCTGGAATACGTGGGATTTTTTAGCGCAATATAATGTTATTCATCGTGCAAGAAACCCAACTGAAGAAGAGTAAGGAGGAGATAAACGTGAGTAAACTGAACGAGGAATATCGTTGGTGGGAAAACGCGGCGAAAAGGAATACCGTGAAAGGAAGAGCTAAAGGAGGACAACTTCTTGGAATACGAAGGGGGACGGGCAAGAACTGGTTTGAAACTAAGTGGCAGTATGGGATGATTGTGATAATGCGGGCGGAAAAAACGGAAAGAACATAGGGTTATTACAGTTTATAATAATGTTGGTTTCGCTAAGGTGGGAGCCGCACTAACAAGGAAACGTTGCAAGGTCGATGTCTCCGATTTCGATGAAATTTGGCATGCTTGTAGAATGCGTAAAAATAGGCGACACGTATTTTTTATATCGGCGGAACCCGTTTTTTAAGAGTTGAAACGCACCCCCGAAAATTGGGGTATTTTCGTTTTGCGTCGATAACGTTGTAACGGTACGAGATATGAAAAAACTTGAAATTGCAAGAATGTTTATTTTTTCATGTACTATACATTGGAGATGAGAACGATGCAGATAGCAACACATTTCATATTGTTTATTGCAAAAATGAAATTTTTTCAACCGTATCTCCGAGAATTTTTAATCGATTAGGCTGTACATTTGCATACATGTAGAGAATGGAAGAGTGCGGATACGGATTTTTTCTTTTTCCGATATCTCACAATTAAGGGGTTGAAACTGCCCTTCGATTTTTTAGCCGAGAGTATCGTATATTCAGCTAGCCTTTTGACATTTCCATTCCCATAACACGCTGCAAGCCACGTGAAGTTGGCAGCATTGCCACGACGGCTGAGCACGGCTTTGCCCATGGGAGTCCACAATTTCAGCAAAATGCTGATTATTTCAATCCTACTCGATTGTTAGTCGTTTGTGAGTGTTCGTTAGACAAAATCCAGCGTTTGTGAGACTTGATTTATTCAATTATACGAAAAACAAATTTCATGTATGTGGTGTATGCGAGAACGAGCGATACAGGAAGCCGTACTTAACGAATTACATGAGAACCACGCAGGGATGGTCAAAATGAAATCGTTAGCAAGATCGTTCTGCTGGTGGCCACAAATCGACAAACAAATAAAACTCGCGCGAAATTGCCGGGACTGTGCCGAAGTGCGCGACAATCCACCGGCATCGAAACTACACACATGGAATTGGCCGGAAAAACCATGGGAAAGGGTGCACACGGATTTTCTGGGACCATATAACGGAAACAATTTTTTATTGATAGTAGACGCAAGAACGAAATGGCCCGAAATATTCGTGATGAAAACCACGACAGCGAAGCAAACAATAAATGCGTTCCAATAAACATTCGCAAGATACGGATTCCCGCGGCAAATCGTCAGCGACATCGGACCACAGTTCACAAGCGACGAATTCACGGGATTTTTTAGGAAGGCAGGAATTAAACATATACGCTCGGCGGTCAAACATCCAGCCTCATACGGAGCAGCGGAAAATTTAGTGAAAACGTTTAAAAGGAAACTGAAAAGCGAAACGTCGGCTAAATTAACCCGTCGTCACCACACTAGTGCGAATTCGCACCACCTAAAACTTCAAACCGTCGATATTTTCTAGAAAAGTCTCTATAGAAAGGAATCCCCACTACGACAAATATCCCTGTAGGGCTCTCTTTCGGTCCTAATACCTGCCTACCTCAGTTCGACTATAGTAACGGTACAAGGCAGCTGTAAAGTTCGGTGAGATGCACATTTGCACTACAGTGGTAGCGGACGCTGTCAGATCGTTGCGTGGCGTGACGCGCCGACTAAAGAAACTTATTTATTATTTTAACATTTTCAGCACGGTAAGTTATTTTTAACTCACTTTTTGCATAATTATAAATTGTTATGGCAAATTTATTGTTATTAGCAAACAAATTTCAATTTTTTCCAATAATTCGGATTTTTGGTGTAAAATAATTAACAAAATTGTTATTTAATGAACTTTTCTTTTAATTTATCCATGAACGATGAAAAAATTATAATTCTATTTTATTTTAGAATGGCTGACGGTGATACAAATCGTTATAATTTGCGGCCATCACGGACAATGCGTTGAATGCATTCATAATGAATAAACTAAGTTTCCCAAATCGATTTGTAAGTTTTTTCAAGTATTTTGTGGAATACTGCAAAAATATTACTCAAAAAAATTGAATGCTGTGTAAAAAATAACCTTTGAATATACCCTAACTTCCCACTCCACTAAAAAATTTTTTAAACTATTTTATCACTTTATATACGTAAAAATCTTAAAATATGAACCTTAATTAATAATTATGCACAATAAAAAGTAGACTCCATGCATAAAATATATGTAAAATTTGTTAATGAAAAATAAATGCAATCTTGAAAATTATTTTTTTAATATCTCTATTTTTAATTAACAAAATGAATTTTTTCATAAAAGTAAATATCACCACGCGATTCTACATAAAATTTCCCATAAGAAAGATGTGTTGTGTATTAATAACTTTATAATTCAATAACAGTTATACGCCGTTGAAATTTGAATATCCCGATTCGCACTGGTGTGGTAGCCCCGGGTGGTCAAGTGAAGTGTGGTGACGACGGGTTAATGATCGGTAACAAGGCAAATAAGAACGAAATTCGATTTAATGCGACCCGATATAAGTAAACGACAAGAGTAAGCGACACAGAGACAGATTCGGAACGCAAGAGGAGGGAGAACGACAAGTTTCGCGAGGGGACAGCAAGTGTGGACGAATAATTTCAGCCGCAACGCGCCGCCGTGATCAGAAGCAAAAATCGAGCACAGATTAGGGCCGGTGATGTACACGGCCAAACTAGGCTCAGGCGGGGTCGTCAAACGTCATATCGATCAGCTGGTGCGGAGGACCCCCTCGTGACATCGCCGAAACCCGCAACGGAAAAAACGCGAGAACAACCATTGCATCGAGCGCTGCGATGGAACGGAAAGCATTGTAACACGAAGCGAATAGAAATTAAATAACGTGTACAAAGTTTAACGGAGAGGAGTGTGGTGTATGCGAGAGCGAGCGCGTAGAGTAGAATAGGATGTGTGTGTGTGTGTGTGTGTGTGTGTGTGTGTGTGTGTGTGTGTGTGTGCGCGTGTGCGCGTGTGCGCGTGCGTGCGTGCGTGCGCGTGCGTGCGTGCGCGTGCGTGCGCGTGCGTGCGTGCGCGCGTGCGTGCGTGCGTGCGTGCGTGCGTGCGTGCGTGCGTGCGTGCGTGCGTGCGGGCGGGCGTGCGTGCGGGCGTGCGGGCGTGCGTGCGTGCGTGCGTGTGTGCGTGTGTGCGTGTGTGTGGGTGTGGGTGTGGGTGTGGGTGTGGGTGTGTGTGTGCGTGTGTGTGTGCGTGTGTGTGTGTGTGTGCGTGCGTGCGTCTGTATGTGTGTGTGTGCGTCTGTGTGTGTAGGTATGCTTGCGCGTGTGGCGTAGATTAGGATGTAGGGCAATGAGAGGAGTCAGTCGGAATAAAGCCTCTAAGCTGGACGACTACCCACGTATGGTCTCTCTCGCACTATCCTCGACACAACAATGTCAAAGTTAGCCGCGGGAAAATGGTTTTCTAATGATTTCGAACTTTTTTGGTAACCAATCGTTTGTGAGTCGTTTGTGTGTGATTGTTAGTTAATTTTTATCGTTTGTGAGAGCTGAATTTTTATTTGATCGTTAAAAATATGTCATTCACATAGTACGCTGCAAGCCAGGTGAAGTTGGCAGCATTGCGACGACGGCTGAGCACAACTTTGCCCATGTGAGTCCACAATATCAGCAAAATACTGATTATTTCAATCCTACTCGATTGCTTGTCGTTTGTGAGTGTTCGTTAGATAAAATCCAGCGTTTGTGAGACTTTATTCATTTAATTATACGAAAAACAAATTTCATGTCAAGTTAGCCGCGGGTAAATGGTTTTCTAATGATTTCGAACTTTTCTTCGTAACCAATCGTTTGTTAGTCGTTTGTGAGTGATTGTTAGTCGACTTTCGAGTTAAGAGACTTGTTAATTTTTATCGTTTGTGTGAGCTTAATTTGTATTTTATCGTTAAAAAATCTTCCATTCCCATAACACGCTGCAAGCCACGTGAAGTTGGCCGCATTGCCTCGACGGCTGAGTACGGCTTTGCCCATGTGAGTCCACAATTTCAGCAAAATGCTGATTATTTCAATCCTACTCGATTGTTAGTCGTTTGTGAGTGTTCGTTAGACAAAATCCAGCGTTTGTGAGACTTTATTTATTCAATTATACGAAAAATAAATTTCATGTCAAAGTTAGCTCCGGGAAATGGTTTTCTAATGAATCCGAACTTTTCTTTGTAACCAATGGTTTGTTAGTCGTTTGAGAGTGATTTTTGGTAGCCGTCGTGGCCATGCTGCCAACTTCACGTGACTTGCAGCGTGCTACGGGGATGAAAAGTTTTTAACGACAAAATAAAAATTAAGCTCTCACAAACGATAAAAATCGACTAACAATCGCTCACAAACGACTCACAAACGATTGGTTACGAAGAAAAGTTCGAAATCATTAGAAAACCATTTTCCGGCCGCTAATATTGACATGAAATTTGTTTTTCGTATAATTAAATAAATAAAGTCTCACAAACGCTGGATTTTGTCTAACAATCACTCACAAACGACTAACAATCGCGTAGGATTGAAATAATCAGCATTTTGCTGAAATTGAGGCGTCACATGGGCAAAGCCGTGCTCAGCCATCGCGTGGCCATGCCGTCAACTTCACGTGGTTTGCAGCGTGCTATAGGAATGAAAAGTTTTTTAACGATAAAATGAAAATTAAGGGGTAAGGCCACTGTAACGGCCCAAAAAAAAGGTTTTTTCACTAATTTTTTGCTCCCGAAATTGAAGGTATTTGAAAAAAAACTTTTAATGGTGTTATCGGGCATACATTAAACTTTATTATAAAATTTTTTTACAGTAAAAAAAAACAAAATGGCGGTTCCACAGCTATCTTCCCGGGACATGTTTTGCTTCCAGGGCTCCGCGGCACGCAGCACCACTGGTGCACTTTTGAATCTAGAACAAAAAAAAAAAACCATTAATCTAGAGGGCTATAGCTAGAGAATGTCGATCGGATTTTAAAAAGTATCAATTTTTGTGGATTTGGCGTGCGTTTGAAAAAAAAATTGATTTTTGACGAAAAAAACGGCAAGTTTTTTGTTAATAAAAAATCAATAAATAAAGTTCTTGAAAATTCCGATCGACATTCTCAAGATAATGTAAATGTTCACATCTGGTTAAAATTTCAAGTAAAAAAAATGAAAATTGTTCGAGTTATGCTGCGTGCCATTTTGAAAAACCATCTTTCGAGAAAAACGCGTTTAAAGTTTTGCGAATAGTTTTTTATTGGAAAAAATTAAAAAAAGAAGTTAAAAAAAATTTTTATCGTTAGTCTGCAATCCCAGCACCATACATTTGTCCTTCGATAGCCAAATTTTCGTCTTCTTCGTCTTTCCTGGTTGATTTTTGGAGCGCGCGCGCACTTTTGGCCGCGTCGCTCAGAGATGTCTCCGCGTGCGTGATGCGTTTGGCGTCGGCTTCGATGCAGAAATTATATAACTGTACACCAATTTCCACCTCCAACATCTTGAATATTTGCAAGACGTTGGTAAGGCCGCCATTGAATATGCACACAGCGATATCCGTCGCAATATCTAGTACAGTTTTTCCGCTTGAGGATGATTTGGGGGCCAAACTCCAAACGGTAGCGTTGAAACTTTCGTTATTGTTTTGAGTATAGGCCCCCAAGCAACGCTCCAGCAACTCGTCCCGGCTCAATTCCATGTAGATGGGTTTGATGGCTTGATAAACCTCCTCACTCATTGGCTGATTGTGATGATACGCATCCAAGGCATTTTCTGCTTTCGCTTTCTTCCAACTGCACCAATTCTCCGAACATTTTTCGTGCTGAGGCTTTTCATCCGTTGACATTTTGTGAAAAAGGGTTGCCCAGATCTCATTTTTCATATTTTTGATGGAATCGGAATTTCGACGGATTGCTAAGCCGTAATAAATGCTTAGTTCGTCAATCAATTTGGCAGTGAGTTTTCCTCTTCCCCCGAGACCTTTTGTTCCTTTTTTTAAGTTTCTCAATCGAGTGCCCATTCTTTTTTGCACGTGATCTATGCACTCTTTTTTTTTTAACATCAACATTTTCATAAGGCTTCGAATCCACGATGCCTTTGAAAGTTTTGGAATCGCCATCTCCGATATAATTGCAGTCGTTTCGGAGCAAGTTTTGACACGCTTGGCGGCGACCTTCATTTCCTAAGGACAACAAATTTTTTTTCGCACAGGACCTTTTTTTTCTTATTCTAGAGGGTTTAAACTATTTTTTAAGCCAATAAAAGAAAAATCGATTTTTCAAAAAATTTACAGTGGCCTTACCCCTTAATTGTCGACTCTGATTGTCGCAATTTGCCCTAGATCGAACATCATCCGATGCTTCGTCAGGACGTGTCGCAAAGTGTCTTTTTGACGTTTGCATTTTGGCAAAAGTGTGACTTTCGCAAGGAGGATGCGAAACGGTCTGGAATGCCGTTTCGCAAATACTTTCTCGACCGTTCGGTCGTTTCGTTGTATTGCGTAAATCAGCGGATACAACAAGTCACTCGAGGACCAAAGCGTTACAAGGCTGGGTAGTCAATAGCAAAAATGGCTAGCTAATCGCGATTCGAAACATAACTTTACTAGTTTGTGGCTAGACGGTGATGAGTTACGTTTTCCACTTGGGAGAGCAGCATCGGCAGATAAAGTCGTTTCTCGAATCGCATCTATGCCTTATACTTCTTACCTTTAGATGGACACCTCAACCCCACATCACGGACAATTTTTGCAGCATCTGATTTCCCAGATGAACGAAGGCTCATTTGAGTCGCATACGTCAATTCTTCGATACTATGTCTTGGGCGTAATTCTTCAGTCCTCTTTCGTTTTGTCTGGTCACTAGACTTTGTAAATTCTGAACAAGGCCGACCCAAATTATGGGATTTTTCTGAAGATTGTTTAGCTTCTTTGAAAGTATCAAACACGCTCAACCATTCAGAATATTTTTGCAGAAATTTGCCTTCCGTTCTTGATGCTTGCTGCCACTTTTTTATTTAAGTCATGCAACAACTTGCGGAGGACAGGCTTCGCATTGTCTGATAGAGCAAAGGGGCGTTGCAATTTAGCAGACATGAGATTTTCGATCACTGCATATGTTTCAGTCGCTTTGTCATTCAAATGACCTTTCAATATCGAAAAAAAATCCTCTCTTGTCGGGCCACATGCTTCACGTTCATCAGCGACAGATTCTGAAATTGGAAAATATATTATCTATATAGACGGATATTTTCATATTCAACCTCGGTACTGTTATTTATTCCAAAATATTATTTAAAAAGAAAAAGAGGATATTTATAAAAGTGAATTGCGTATCATAGAACTCAATACAATGACGACCGCAGACAAATTCAAGAAAAAGAACAAAACATTCCGCGTCGTTAATGTACGAAATTCAGAAAACTATGTTTTACATTGCCAGAACTCGTACCAATGACACAATGGCAGCTAGAGGCAGCAAGTTTTGATTTTTTTCATTCAATAATAGTTCCATCCACTACACGCGATCGGTCAAGTCGCAGAACTTTATGGAACTTATAAACTTTTCTTTATGTGTTAAAAATCTTCCGTTGTAATCGTTTGTTCATTTTCGTACAAATGATTCGTTTATTGTTATCGCATAAATTATTATTATTATTAATTTTGTGTTACATAACGATTTTCTACTTACTTGCATCGTTTGATTTTCAGAGATTTGGCGTCTCTTGAATATAGCGTTGAAATATTTGCTTACTGCAAGACGCGTCTACCACGATTGAGAGTCCCCTTTCAACTGTTCGACAGTAGCAGGTATAAGGGAGAGGCCGCGCTGAAGCCTACAATTCGACCTTCGGACTCTTACCTAACCTAACCCACGACTACAAATTGCCGGAACGTAAATTCTATTTTTCGATTTTTGGCCAGCTTTTTGGGATTTAGCCCCACAGAGCACCGGTAGCTATTACGAGGGAACTGT
Source organism: Ophion costatus (assembly GCA_951751655.1). Classification (NCBI taxonomy): domain Eukaryota; kingdom Metazoa; phylum Arthropoda; class Insecta; order Hymenoptera; family Ichneumonidae; genus Ophion; species Ophion costatus. The sequence goes on from OX632364.1 coordinate 12,927,215, forward strand.
GCCCCCCGGGCGATGGTCCCGCCAGCTTCCCTACGCATTTTATAATAATAATAATAATAATATTATTATTTTTTATTGTTGAGTTATTACATGATCACGACCGGCAAAATAATAATATTTAACTCGACGATTTTTTCTCTTTGTGCACAAAAATAGGTGGCCGTAGTTCAGTAGCGCTCCCGCCGCGACGTCAGTCCGATGGAGTTCGTCAGGGACATACCGTCAGAGTGCCTGACCCTGGGCGAAGCATCGGGCGTCTGGTTCGGATGGTCCAGCCAGGGCGACCGCGAGGTTGTTCGCGAAGCTGCCGCCAAGGGCACCCACATCGAGCTGGCGCACAAGTGCCTCGCCCATCGGAGACGATGCATCGTTGCCGAGGCGAGAAAATACTTCGCCGAGGAGCTCGAAATATGGATCGATGAGATGCTGGAGAAGAACCAAATTCACAGGGCCTCGCACATCCTGCGTAACGCGGTGAGCATCGTGCGAAATTCCATAACCGGAATTTGAAGATTTTTCGTTGGTAAAATTGGGAACCTGCTATACCGAAGGAATTTGAAAAACATGCAATTCTTTTCTTAAAAAAAAAACACGCGAACGAGACATTGTTGAAAATTAAATATTTAATGATAATATTGGATAAAGTTTCGAAAAGGTCCTCGCTCTGATCGGGCTGAAATTGTACCGAGACATTATTTTCAATATCTTAAGGATGTTGAGTCCCTATGAAACATGTTAATGTTAATTGTTCAATAAATAGCTTCTTAATCGTCATGACATTTTTACACGACCTCCTGAATACTTCATGGAAAAACATACCAAATTTTCAGAATTCTATCATCATTACTTCAACCTCCTCAAGGGTTAAAATAAAAAATGATAAGAAAATTCTGAAAATTTGGTATGTTTTTGTATGAAGTATTTAAGAGGCCTTGTTAAAATTTCACGACGATTAGGAAGCTCGTTATTAAAAAATTAACATTTTGTTAAGAACAATTTTTAAAACAAATTAAAAAAAATGTATCAATAAACTTCGTTTTGTTTCCGTTGTTTTCAGTATATTGTAGATATTATAAATTTGAGAGGTAAAAAAAAACTTATCGCAAAGTTACATCAATTTCCATAAAACAACATTTAATTTGTGAATGTTAATTGTTCAATAACGAGCTCCCTAATTGTCGTGAAATTTTTACACGACCTCTGAAATGCTTCATACAAAAACATACCAAATTTTCAGAATTTTATCATCATTTGCGATTTGGGACTCAACATCCTTAAGTAATTTCCTAAATGATTGTTAGAGGCGCGCTGTAGCTTTCGAGATATCGAGTTTCGAAAGTTATTGTTTTTACTGCACTTCTACTATAGCTATAGCTAACAGGCTCATGTTCTAGTTATACCTATATATGATATCGCGCTTTCCGTTTTGTGCGAACGTGGGATACGTGGGAGACAAGTGTGAGCGCAAGCCACCTCAGATGTGCGTGTTGAATCGTGGGTTGCGTAGAACGCTAGTGTGGGCGCGACACACTACGTAAGTACACAAGGAACCGTATGTACATGGCAAATTGAAATAGACGCAGAGCATTATAGATTAATTTTTTATTTTTCCACACTCAATTTTTTTTGGAGATGTAGCAGATTTATATGGTTCATTCATTAGGTTCGAAATTTTTCATTTGCTTTTGGTTTGTATAGTTTCTGATTTTTTTGGTTTCTTGATAGTTGTTAATTTTTTGGATTTTGTATGGCTTTGAATTTTTTTTTTTTAATTTTGCATATTACCTCCTCATAATCGTTGCTAACCGGCCGCGTGGCGATGGGGAGAGGGTTTCTGTCATCCAAATTCACCCACCATTTGCACATAACGGAGAGCGCGATAACATATATAGGTGTAGCCAGAGCTGTGACTCCCGCCTTCGGATCGTGCGGTGGCTAACGTGCAACAGGAGCGATAAGCTAATTCTGTGGAGTGAGCAGGGAAAAGTCGCTTGAACATTGGCAAACGTGTGTTCATCAGGTTAATCAGCCTATCAGGCAATTGTGTAAACGGTAGGGGAAAGGGGCGCCCGTTGTGTGAAGAGAAAGAGTCGAGAAAATAAACCATGTCGTGGAAGAGGTTAGGTTAGAGAATGTGTAGATCATATCAGTATAGATCGGTCAGGAGCGGATACTAAAAAATTAGGCTAGATGGAACGTGGTGGCTTTGGAATGACGGGCAGGGTTTCTTGGAGAACAGGCCTTATCGTTGGTACGGACCAGTTAACGTCATGTTATAGAACGAGGCAGGGGTTAACAAGATCTGGAATACGTGGGATTTTTTAGCGCAATATAATGTTATTCATCGTGCAAGAAACCCAACTGAAGAAGAGTAAGGAGGAGATAAACGTGAGTAAACTGAACGAGGAATATCGTTGGTGGGAAAACGCGGCGAAAAGGAATACCGTGAAAGGAAGAGCTAAAGGAGGACAACTTCTTGGAATACGAAGGGGGACGGGCAAGAACTGGTTTGAAACTAAGTGGCAGTATGGGATGATTGTGATAATGCGGGCGGAAAAAACGGAAAGAACATAGGGTTATTACAGTTTATAATAATGTTGGTTTCGCTAAGGTGGGAGCCGCACTAACAAGGAAACGTTGCAAGGTCGATGTCTCCGATTTCGATGAAATTTGGCATGCTTGTAGAATGCGTAAAAATAGGCGACACGTATTTTTTATATCGGCGGAACCCGTTTTTTAAGAGTTGAAACGCACCCCCGAAAATTGGGGTATTTTCGTTTTGCGTCGATAACGTTGTAACGGTACGAGATATGAAAAAACTTGAAATTGCAAGAATGTTTATTTTTTCATGTACTATACATTGGAGATGAGAACGATGCAGATAGCAACACATTTCATATTGTTTATTGCAAAAATGAAATTTTTTCAACCGTATCTCCGAGAATTTTTAATCGATTAGGCTGTACATTTGCATACATGTAGAGAATGGAAGAGTGCGGATACGGATTTTTTCTTTTTCCGATATCTCACAATTAAGGGGTTGAAACTGCCCTTCGATTTTTTAGCCGAGAGTATCGTATATTCAGCTAGCCTTTTGACATTTCCATTCCCATAACACGCTGCAAGCCACGTGAAGTTGGCAGCATTGCCACGACGGCTGAGCACGGCTTTGCCCATGGGAGTCCACAATTTCAGCAAAATGCTGATTATTTCAATCCTACTCGATTGTTAGTCGTTTGTGAGTGTTCGTTAGACAAAATCCAGCGTTTGTGAGACTTGATTTATTCAATTATACGAAAAACAAATTTCATGTATGTGGTGTATGCGAGAACGAGCGATACAGGAAGCCGTACTTAACGAATTACATGAGAACCACGCAGGGATGGTCAAAATGAAATCGTTAGCAAGATCGTTCTGCTGGTGGCCACAAATCGACAAACAAATAAAACTCGCGCGAAATTGCCGGGACTGTGCCGAAGTGCGCGACAATCCACCGGCATCGAAACTACACACATGGAATTGGCCGGAAAAACCATGGGAAAGGGTGCACACGGATTTTCTGGGACCATATAACGGAAACAATTTTTTATTGATAGTAGACGCAAGAACGAAATGGCCCGAAATATTCGTGATGAAAACCACGACAGCGAAGCAAACAATAAATGCGTTCCAATAAACATTCGCAAGATACGGATTCCCGCGGCAAATCGTCAGCGACATCGGACCACAGTTCACAAGCGACGAATTCACGGGATTTTTTAGGAAGGCAGGAATTAAACATATACGCTCGGCGGTCAAACATCCAGCCTCATACGGAGCAGCGGAAAATTTAGTGAAAACGTTTAAAAGGAAACTGAAAAGCGAAACGTCGGCTAAATTAACCCGTCGTCACCACACTAGTGCGAATTCGCACCACCTAAAACTTCAAACCGTCGATATTTTCTAGAAAAGTCTCTATAGAAAGGAATCCCCACTACGACAAATATCCCTGTAGGGCTCTCTTTCGGTCCTAATACCTGCCTACCTCAGTTCGACTATAGTAACGGTACAAGGCAGCTGTAAAGTTCGGTGAGATGCACATTTGCACTACAGTGGTAGCGGACGCTGTCAGATCGTTGCGTGGCGTGACGCGCCGACTAAAGAAACTTATTTATTATTTTAACATTTTCAGCACGGTAAGTTATTTTTAACTCACTTTTTGCATAATTATAAATTGTTATGGCAAATTTATTGTTATTAGCAAACAAATTTCAATTTTTTCCAATAATTCGGATTTTTGGTGTAAAATAATTAACAAAATTGTTATTTAATGAACTTTTCTTTTAATTTATCCATGAACGATGAAAAAATTATAATTCTATTTTATTTTAGAATGGCTGACGGTGATACAAATCGTTATAATTTGCGGCCATCACGGACAATGCGTTGAATGCATTCATAATGAATAAACTAAGTTTCCCAAATCGATTTGTAAGTTTTTTCAAGTATTTTGTGGAATACTGCAAAAATATTACTCAAAAAAATTGAATGCTGTGTAAAAAATAACCTTTGAATATACCCTAACTTCCCACTCCACTAAAAAATTTTTTAAACTATTTTATCACTTTATATACGTAAAAATCTTAAAATATGAACCTTAATTAATAATTATGCACAATAAAAAGTAGACTCCATGCATAAAATATATGTAAAATTTGTTAATGAAAAATAAATGCAATCTTGAAAATTATTTTTTTAATATCTCTATTTTTAATTAACAAAATGAATTTTTTCATAAAAGTAAATATCACCACGCGATTCTACATAAAATTTCCCATAAGAAAGATGTGTTGTGTATTAATAACTTTATAATTCAATAACAGTTATACGCCGTTGAAATTTGAATATCCCGATTCGCACTGGTGTGGTAGCCCCGGGTGGTCAAGTGAAGTGTGGTGACGACGGGTTAATGATCGGTAACAAGGCAAATAAGAACGAAATTCGATTTAATGCGACCCGATATAAGTAAACGACAAGAGTAAGCGACACAGAGACAGATTCGGAACGCAAGAGGAGGGAGAACGACAAGTTTCGCGAGGGGACAGCAAGTGTGGACGAATAATTTCAGCCGCAACGCGCCGCCGTGATCAGAAGCAAAAATCGAGCACAGATTAGGGCCGGTGATGTACACGGCCAAACTAGGCTCAGGCGGGGTCGTCAAACGTCATATCGATCAGCTGGTGCGGAGGACCCCCTCGTGACATCGCCGAAACCCGCAACGGAAAAAACGCGAGAACAACCATTGCATCGAGCGCTGCGATGGAACGGAAAGCATTGTAACACGAAGCGAATAGAAATTAAATAACGTGTACAAAGTTTAACGGAGAGGAGTGTGGTGTATGCGAGAGCGAGCGCGTAGAGTAGAATAGGATGTGTGTGTGTGTGTGTGTGTGTGTGTGTGTGTGTGTGTGTGTGTGTGTGCGCGTGTGCGCGTGTGCGCGTGCGTGCGTGCGTGCGCGTGCGTGCGTGCGCGTGCGTGCGCGTGCGTGCGTGCGCGCGTGCGTGCGTGCGTGCGTGCGTGCGTGCGTGCGTGCGTGCGTGCGTGCGTGCGGGCGGGCGTGCGTGCGGGCGTGCGGGCGTGCGTGCGTGCGTGCGTGTGTGCGTGTGTGCGTGTGTGTGGGTGTGGGTGTGGGTGTGGGTGTGGGTGTGTGTGTGCGTGTGTGTGTGCGTGTGTGTGTGTGTGTGCGTGCGTGCGTCTGTATGTGTGTGTGTGCGTCTGTGTGTGTAGGTATGCTTGCGCGTGTGGCGTAGATTAGGATGTAGGGCAATGAGAGGAGTCAGTCGGAATAAAGCCTCTAAGCTGGACGACTACCCACGTATGGTCTCTCTCGCACTATCCTCGACACAACAATGTCAAAGTTAGCCGCGGGAAAATGGTTTTCTAATGATTTCGAACTTTTTTGGTAACCAATCGTTTGTGAGTCGTTTGTGTGTGATTGTTAGTTAATTTTTATCGTTTGTGAGAGCTGAATTTTTATTTGATCGTTAAAAATATGTCATTCACATAGTACGCTGCAAGCCAGGTGAAGTTGGCAGCATTGCGACGACGGCTGAGCACAACTTTGCCCATGTGAGTCCACAATATCAGCAAAATACTGATTATTTCAATCCTACTCGATTGCTTGTCGTTTGTGAGTGTTCGTTAGATAAAATCCAGCGTTTGTGAGACTTTATTCATTTAATTATACGAAAAACAAATTTCATGTCAAGTTAGCCGCGGGTAAATGGTTTTCTAATGATTTCGAACTTTTCTTCGTAACCAATCGTTTGTTAGTCGTTTGTGAGTGATTGTTAGTCGACTTTCGAGTTAAGAGACTTGTTAATTTTTATCGTTTGTGTGAGCTTAATTTGTATTTTATCGTTAAAAAATCTTCCATTCCCATAACACGCTGCAAGCCACGTGAAGTTGGCCGCATTGCCTCGACGGCTGAGTACGGCTTTGCCCATGTGAGTCCACAATTTCAGCAAAATGCTGATTATTTCAATCCTACTCGATTGTTAGTCGTTTGTGAGTGTTCGTTAGACAAAATCCAGCGTTTGTGAGACTTTATTTATTCAATTATACGAAAAATAAATTTCATGTCAAAGTTAGCTCCGGGAAATGGTTTTCTAATGAATCCGAACTTTTCTTTGTAACCAATGGTTTGTTAGTCGTTTGAGAGTGATTTTTGGTAGCCGTCGTGGCCATGCTGCCAACTTCACGTGACTTGCAGCGTGCTACGGGGATGAAAAGTTTTTAACGACAAAATAAAAATTAAGCTCTCACAAACGATAAAAATCGACTAACAATCGCTCACAAACGACTCACAAACGATTGGTTACGAAGAAAAGTTCGAAATCATTAGAAAACCATTTTCCGGCCGCTAATATTGACATGAAATTTGTTTTTCGTATAATTAAATAAATAAAGTCTCACAAACGCTGGATTTTGTCTAACAATCACTCACAAACGACTAACAATCGCGTAGGATTGAAATAATCAGCATTTTGCTGAAATTGAGGCGTCACATGGGCAAAGCCGTGCTCAGCCATCGCGTGGCCATGCCGTCAACTTCACGTGGTTTGCAGCGTGCTATAGGAATGAAAAGTTTTTTAACGATAAAATGAAAATTAAGGGGTAAGGCCACTGTAACGGCCCAAAAAAAAGGTTTTTTCACTAATTTTTTGCTCCCGAAATTGAAGGTATTTGAAAAAAAACTTTTAATGGTGTTATCGGGCATACATTAAACTTTATTATAAAATTTTTTTACAGTAAAAAAAAACAAAATGGCGGTTCCACAGCTATCTTCCCGGGACATGTTTTGCTTCCAGGGCTCCGCGGCACGCAGCACCACTGGTGCACTTTTGAATCTAGAACAAAAAAAAAAAAAAACCATTAATCTAGAGGGCTATAGCTAGAGAATGTCGATCGGATTTTAAAAAGTATCAATTTTTGTGGATTTGGCGTGCGTTTGAAAAAAAAAATTGATTTTTGACGAAAAAAACGGCAAGTTTTTTGTTAATAAAAAATCAATAAATAAAGTTCTTGAAAATTCCGATCGACATTCTCAAGATAATGTAAATGTTCACATCTGGTTAAAATTTCAAGTAAAAAAAATGAAAATTGTTCGAGTTATGCTGCGTGCCATTTTGAAAAACCATCTTTCGAGAAAAACGCGTTTAAAGTTTTGCGAATAGTTTTTTATTGGAAAAAATTAAAAAAAGAAGTTAAAAAAATTTTTTACCGTTAGTCTGTAATCCCAGCACCATACATTTGTCCTTCGATAGCCAAATTTTCGTCTTCTTCGTCTTTCCTGGTTGATTTTTGGAGCGCGCGCGCACTTTTGGCCGCGTCGCTCAGAGATGTCTCCGCGTGCGTGATGCGTTTGGCGTCGGCTTCGATGCAGAAATTATATAACTGTACACCAATTTCCACCTCCAACATCTTGAATATTTGCAAGACGTTGGTAAGGCCGCCATTGAATATGCAAACAGCGATATCCGTCGCAATATCTAGTACAGTTTTTCCGCTTGAGGATGATTTGGGGGCCAAACTCCAAACGGTAGCGTTGAAACTTTCGTTATTGTTTTGAGTATAGGCCCCCAAGCAACGCTCCAGCAACTCGTCCCGGCTCAATTCCATGTAGATGGGTTTGATGGCTTGATAAACCTCCTCACTCATTGGCTGATTGTGATGATACGCATCCAAGGCATTTTCTGCTTTCGCTTTCTTCCAACTGCACCAATTCTTCGAACATTTTTCGTGCTGAGGCTTTTCATGCGTTGACATTTTGTGAAAAAGGGTTGCCCAGATCTCATTTTTCATATTTTTGATGGAATCGGAATTTCGACGGATTGCTAAGCCGTAATAAATGCTTAGTTCGTCAATCAATTTGGCAGTGAGTTTTCCTCTTCCCCCGAGACCTTTTGTTCCTTTTTTTAAGTTTCTCAATCGAGTGCCCATTCTTTTTTGCACGTGATCTATGCACTCTTTTTTTTTAACATCAACATTTTCATAAGGCTTCGAATCCACGATGCCTTTGAAAGTTTTGGAATCGCCATCTCCGATATAATTGCAGTATTTTATTCCGTATAAATCTTCTGAGCGTTGGTACATTTCGACGACAGCATCGACTTCCATTTTTCCCGATGATCCTTCGTGATTGGCTTGGCATTCATCGGCGTGACTTATTTGCCATTCCTCGAATTCCGTTGTTCCGTTTTTGGACTTCCAGTGCTCGCATGATTTGCAATACTTTGATTTCACTTCGACGTCGATTATTTTTCCAGACGACCAGCCGATCAATGACGTGACTCCAAAAAGCGATGAAAATCCGCGTTTTCGCCATGAGCCATCGCCGGAAACCGTTACTCCGTCAGTTTGTCCATTTTTCTGGCTTTCCTCCTTCTCTTCTTGCGCTGCTTTCTTCATGCTTGCATCTCTCACTGCTTTCGTTGCGATTGCTATCGTTTTGACCATTTTATCATAAAATGAATGAAAAATTGGGCGTGGCAAATCCATGAACGCGCAAAATTTTTTGATTCCATGTAATCCTATTCCAATCAGTCGCATTGCAAGCACGATTCTACGATTTATTTCATATGCATTGCGAATGAATTTGGAACTCGGAATATCCACATCGGGACATTTTGGGCAAACGATTACAATTTTGAATCCTAAACCACGAGGACTTCTTTCTCGAAACGCAATGTCAGATCCGCACGTTTTGCACACCACGTGCTGGGCAATAACGGCAAAAACGGTGCAGAAATTGATGATTCTATAGCCGAATTGACTATTAACATCGAATTCCTCGTTGCAGTCCTTCAGTTTTTTCACCGAAGCACTGACGCCCGGCTAATCACTCTCACGTTCGTATTGATTCAAGGGTCGTTTCTTCCCGCCTGACCGACGCCGCGTTGGATACGAGGTTTTCGTACCTTTTTTTCCAAGATACACTCGAGCACTTATTTCAACTACACGTTCGTAAATTTTACAGTGAAATTGTAAAGAAACCACGACAAACACGCAAAAATCGTCGCTTATGAAGAATCAATCGCTCTTTACTGTGCGCTTGCTGTCTCTAAACTAATGGAATTTTTCTTGATAATGCTCAAAAGGATCGAAAGGACACGTGGAACGTTAATACCGGCGGTTAGCATCAATGGGGGGGGACCTATTGTGTCGTCCCTTTTCGTCATTATGTTTGCCGCAGGTAGTCGTTTCGGAGCAAGTTTTGACACGCTTGGCGGCGACCTTCATTTCCTAAGGACAACAAATTTTTTTTCGCACAGGACCTTTTTTTTCTTATTCTAGAGGGTTTAAACTATTTTTTAAGCCAATAAAAAAAAATCGATTTTTCAAAAAATTTACAGTGGCCTTACCCCTTAAGCTCTCACAAACGATAAATATCGACTAACAATCACTCACAAACGAGTGGTTATGAAGAAAAGTTCGAAATCATTAGAAAACCATTTTCCCGCGGCTAACTTTGACATGAAATTTGCTTTTCGTATAATTAAATAAATAAAGTCTCACAAACGTTGGATTTTGTCTAACAATCCCTCACAAACGACTAACAATCGCGTAGGATTGAAATAATCAGCATTTTGCTGAAATTGAGGCGTCACATGGGCAAAGCCGTGCTCAGCCATCGCGTGGCCATGCAGCCGACTTCACGTGATTTGCAGCGTGCTATAGGAATGAAAAGTTTTTTAACGGTAAATGAAAATTAAGCTCTCACAAACGACAAATATCGACTAACAATCACTCACAAACGAGTGGTTAAGAAGACAATTTGGAAATCATTAGAAAACTATTTACCCGCGGCTAACTTTGACATGAAATTTGTTTTTCGTATAAATAAATAAATAAAGTCTCACAAACGTTGGATTTTGTCCAGCAATCACTCACCAGCGACTAAGAATCGAGTAGGATTGAAATAATCAGCATTTTGCTGAAATTGAGGACGCAAATGGGCAAAGCCGTCCTCAGCTATCGAGGCCATGATGCCAACTTCACGTGGCTTGCAGCGTGCTATGGGGATAAAAAAATTTTACCGATAAAATCAAAATTAAGCTTTCACAAATGATAAAGATCGACTAACAATCACTCACAAACGATTGGTTACGAAGAAAAATTTGCATTCATTAGAAAACCATTTTCCCGCGGCTAACTTTGACATGAAATTTGCTTTTTGTATAATTAAAGAAATAAATTAAATAAATATAATTAAAGAATTAAATTAAAGAAATAAAGTCTCACTAACGCTGGATTTTGTTTAACAAACACTCACAAACGACTAGCAATCGATTAGCATGAAAAAAATTCGATATTTTCATAGTGGGCGGCTTCGTTTATTGAGCTCCGATGTGGGAACTACTGTGTTCTTATTACCGAACAGACAGCGACCCAAGTGGCCTATGTAGGAACTCAGTAGTTCCTGCATACTTGCGGTCGAAGTTCCTGTATAGGCCGCTTGGGCCGCCGTCTGTACGGTTATAAGGAATCGCTCCTATTGTTAGTTATCCGCCATACTAATCCCATTTCGACGCGCCATAAAGCGTGGCTCGTATAAAAGTGTCCTCGACTCCCGATACGCAATAACACTGCTATTCTGTTTGTCTGTGCCCATCACAGCCCCGTTGGTACGGATAATTAAGAATTCTTACATAGTTGTTAACATTTTGTTGTTATCATCACTGATGAGTTTCTGCATAGGCTGCTTAATTCGGTCGGTATATACATGAGAGATCCTTCAGAATGCGAACCGCCAGCGGTCGTGTAAAATACAATGTAATCGCAGCAACCTATGTGGTTAACCACCTATTTGATAACCACCTAAATCACTTACAATGAGAGCTTCACTTGCTATCGAAAAAGTAATAGTGGAACCAGATCGATACGTATGACCGTGAATAAGACAGATATTGAGAAAATCCTGGGGTGGGTGCACATACAGAGTTTGGGGGGGGCGCCCCCCCCACCCTACCTAGTTACGCCAATGGCTGTATAGTATAACTGTGTGTTGTCGATGTTTTCGATTGCACTACTGTCTCAACGGATTTCTGCCCTTCTTTTGTCAATGTTCGGTCTGTATGTAGTTCTAAATTGAATCCACTCTGATCGGAATTAAATGTGTTTTCAGCTCCACCGTTGGCATGTCGACTTGAACCATTTCTATAAATTCGATAGCTTTGTTTTGAAATGTATCAGCGCTTACTAGTTGTTGTTTTGTTACATATTTAGTAATCTTCCGTGACACAATTCCATGTTGGTTTTCGAATGTCCTTAGCCAAGAAGCGGATGCTTCGAAATTTACGGTTGGCATTTCTACGATTTCTCGTGCACGTAAGGCCCATTGTCGAATACCTATATCATGGACAGGCAGCCTTTTGTCCAAAGCATCATTAAAATTATTTAAGGTGTAGTGAGCTATTTTTGTTAACTTTTCTTTGAAGGTGCCACCCTTATTTATACTATGGGCCCACCGGTTTAACTGCGGCTCTGACTTCACCTTTTTGAATTTCGTTTGAACAGATGATGACTTTCTATTCCCATTTGCCCCAACCTCGAGTAATCTACAGCTCTTGTCTTGTATTCGTAACTCAATTCTTCTATATCTTGGGTACACACATTTTCATCAATTTTTGGATCTCGGTCTCGTTGTCCGTGCCAATCTCCTTCACTGTCATCTTCTATTGCGCCTGCTTTATGAATTTCATTTGGTGAAAGAAAATCCAAACCAGTTTCCACTTCCATTTTCATAGGTTGATCCATCGCTTCAATGATCATGTTTTTTAGATCCTTACTGACCTGTTTTTCCTGTTCGGTGATCGGAGTGCGAGGTAAATTCATAGCACTTATCGTTATGGATAGAAGTTGAATAACATTCACCGGATTAACCTCCATTTTTATTCGTATTTGGAACTCAAAATGTATGGCTCGCTTCTCTGTCATAACTGCAGCAATAATGATCGTTGGTGAATTTATATGACTTGAAACCCAATCGACAAGTACGCACGAAAAAAATAACGAAGGCACACGCTATTATCAGAACTGCTATTAATGTTTAATAAGGTGATTTCAAGGTTATCATGGGGTAGCCGCTCTTTGCACCGTAGTCGCTTTTTGCGAAGATTTATTTCTTTCGTTCATTGGTTCTGCTGTTTGTGAAATTAAAGTTAAAGGTAAAGATTAAATTATGCTGCGTTATAAGCTGATAAAAATATTTGCATCATTCTGTTCATGAGTTGCAGCAGCAACCCAAAAACGCTGTATTGTCTGCAGATAATGCCTTCGATACGGTGAGTGAAGTGGAATTTCTTCGTCAATATACAATTGTAATCCAGTTGCTTCCCGAAGTACGAAAAGTCAGTCCGTGATTGCTAGCCTTGCCTATGCCCATATTAGTGGAACACTGAAGAATGATTTTTCACAAGTAATTCACGAATTATTGCAATAAACAACACAGAAAGAACAAAATTTTTAACGGTGCGTTGACCCCTTAAGAGTGTTGTTCCGCCAAAACGAGAAAATGTGTATCGACTATTTTGACTGATTGTACTTTCTTCGTAACCCATTTTTATTTCTATAAATTTTCGTCCATGCCGCACTGTAAGAACTTTGAACGTTTGCGTTTTGAGAGGGGGACCGTTGGGGGGGGAGGGCTGGAATGTTACAAATATGCAATTGCGTCATAACACGGACACACATTGACGTGAATTTAGACCGAAATGCCAAACCCATTCTACGAGCCTGCCAAATTTCATCGACATCGGAGACATCGACCTCGCAACGTTTTCTTGTAAGAGAATGTGTAGAGGAAGGGCCGGTCGTGGAGGTAGGAGTGTTAATAGTGGACGACCTGAATGCGCGAATTGGAATGGAACAGCGGATGGTGGATTGTCAGGGGACAGGAATAAATTGGGGAAACTGAAAGGCCCATGACAAGGCTTTGAACACGTAAGGGAGGAAGCTATTGGGCCCATGTGAAGATACGGGCCTCGTCGTCCTTAATGAAAGGATAAAGAGCGATGAAGAGGAGGAAATAACGTACGTTGGCGTGTACGACCTAATTTTCATGTAATGTCAAGTTTAATTTGAACTTCCGGTATTGGATTTATTACCACTTGCTACGATACAGAGACATGGCAGCAAGGCAACAGCTGACTGTAGTCGTAACCTCATTTCACTCATTCGAATTTCCATACATATTTCATTTTTAACCGATATATTTCGCCGACACAAATTTTCCACGCTTGTTTTACCAGTCGTGGCCCGAATACAACGCTCTGAATTTTCCGCACCTGGCATTGTTTTGACAGATCCACGTTAAACAGCATAGAGGTTAAACTCGCTTGAATGAGTAAAAAGAGACGGAGATATAACCGATGTTACCAAATATCAAACCTAGAAATACTATGCGAATCGTTGGAATAGCTATTTTTTCATTTTTCTAATTAAATGTGAACATTCATTGAACAGTTTACATATGAAACATTTTAGTTATTACAAATTATTTTTTTTGCATATGTTAAAAGATAAATTGTACAGGTCTCAAGTATGATCAGTGGTATGACTAGTGTGAAGCGATAGGACTACGTTATCAAAAAAGGGAAAGATTTTCTGGAATTTGGACAAGGGCAAAACATATCTAGAAGAATTAAGAAGAGAGTGGATAGCGGCAGAGGAGGGGGAAAATAGACATAGAAGATGGAAGGTCATGAGGAAGGCGATGCGAGAAGCAGTAGGAAGGGCGGGTATGAGAAAAATAATAAGCGATAGAAAAATGAGAGAGGAAACATACAGGAATGGTGGGATATGCGGTAGGAAAGGTTAGACCGCAAAGTAGGAAAACAGGGCATGGTGCGCAGTGCGCAGATCTGGATAGAACACTTCAAAAGCCTACTTGGAGCAAGCAAAAGTGACGTATGTAACAAAGAGAAGTGTGGGGAAAGGGAGAAATGGAAAATACTAGAGGAGCAGCCCAGATCTCTAGACGCGAGCTTGGATAAAATGATAGGAGAGGAAGAGCTGATTAAAGCCATCAGGAAAATAAAAGAACTCAAAAGTACCAGGGGAATATGGCCTGGTAGGTGAAATATTTAAAGGAATCCGAAAGAAAGAATATAAGATTTGCTAAAAAATTTGAATATAGTTTATGAAAGGGGGAAACTTGTGAAAGGTTGGGAGTTGGCAAGGATATTCCGGACTCATATAGCAGGTAACGAGTTGACCGTGTTAAACTACAGAGAGGCTTTCTTGTTAGACATCGAATCAAAGATACTACCAAGCATAATGGTGTAAAGATTAAATATTTAGACTGAGAGGGAGGGAATCATCCGAGAGAGCCAGGCACGAGTTAGGGCCGACAGGGAAAATAGCGACCATTTTTTATGTCAACCGCAATTATAAATAATAGAATTAAACGTAGGAAAGGGAAGATATACGTGGCATTTATTGATTTTAAAGCAGCGTTCGACACAGTAAATAGAAAAATCTTACTACAAAAGTTTCGGAGAAAGGGGGTTACGGGGAAGATGCACCAAATGATACGAGGTATATACAGGACGACGAAAAATGATATCATCAGGGGAAACGGGATTACATGAACCTTCAAGACGGCTAACAGGGTGAGGCAGGGTTGTCCAAATAGCCCAAGGCTGTTTAATTTGTTTATGACTTGGACGAGGCCTAGGCGGAAAAAAACGAAGAAGGCAGTGTAATAGAAGGCGTGAAAGTATTTTTACTATAATACGCAGATGTCATCGCATTTGTAGCAGAAAAGGCTGGGGAACTGGAGAGCATGCTCAAAACACTAGAGAAACTCGTGGAGCATTCAAAATAAATAATAAATATAGAAAAAACAAAGATTATGGTTTTTCAAAACGAAGGAAGGCGAGCTGAGAGTGAGAAGTGGGAATTGTTCGGGAAAGAAATAGACGTGGTTCAAAGTTTCAAATATCTAGACTTCGTATTTTCGTCTCGGAACACTTTCGGTCAGTATCTAACAAATATAGTAGGGAAAGCCCAAAAAAGAATCAATCCAGTATGATGAGTAAAGAAGCGTGTGCGTGTAGATAGTCTGAAAAATAGGATTCAGTTCATGGATTTGTTAATAAAAGCAGGGGCGCTATACGGAGTTGAAATTTGGGGCTGAGGGAGGCGGGAAGTGGTAGAAGCTTTGCGAGGGCGATTCGTAGAGGGCCGTAGACCTCACCAGAAACACACCCGATTATATTTGGAAGCTGTAGGCTGAGAGGAGAAGTATTGAGCTGGAGCCGAGAAGGAGGGCACGACAATACCGAATAGAGGCCTTAGGAATGAAGAATAGAAGGTGGCCGAAAATAGCATAGAAGGAAGAAATTAGAGGAATAGTGAACGGCAACCCGACGAAATGGGGACAGAACTAGCTAAGGGCTTACATACACCTGAGACGGCTTCCCCTCATTTCCCCTAAATCAGTTTCCCTAAAGTCAGTTCCCCTAAACCAGTTCCCCTAAACGCACTTCCCCTAAATCAGATCCCCTAAACGCACTTTCCCTAAATCAGTTCTCCTAAAATCTATTCCCCTATGTCATTTCCCCTAAATAAAAAAAGGACAAGACAATAGGGGATTTCAAAGAGATTTTTATTGACTGAATAACATAATCATAAACGCAAATTAATAGAAAAAGGGTAACAAAGAGGTGATTGGTGAAAAGGTGATAAATTATTAAGGGTAACAAACCCAAAGAAATATACCCAAACAAACCAATAGAAACAAACAAACACCTCTTTGTTAACCTTTTTTTTTATTAATTTGCATTTATGATTATGTTATTCACTCAATAAAAATCTCTTTAAAATCCCCTATTGTCTTGTCCTTTTTTTATTTACGGCAAATGACATAGGGGAATAGATTTTAGGGGAACTGATTTAGGGAATCCGGTTTAGGGGAACTGAATTTAAGGGATCTGATTTAGGGGAAATTATTTAAGGGAAGTGACTTTAGGGGAACTGACTACGGGCGCCTGAGACGGCTAAACGTAACGTTATGTTTAAGAATGTTTTTGTGTATAAAACTGAATTTCATTGAACAACCATAATATACCTTCTAAAGTATGTCATTTTATCTACATTTAGTAAAAGTTTTGTAAACAAATTTCAAACGGTAAAGAAGTTACGGTAGTTTTCGTGGGACGTATTTTTGTTGACAGCGTTTGGGATACCAGACGTGCCACTGCCATCTTTTTATCTAAAAAAAAAAAATAATCGTTTCTTGAAGTAGATAGATAAATCTAGTACTTATCGAGCCGGCATACAAAAAATAATTTTTTTCGGGTCATGGCAGTCACTGGAATAAAACAGGCGATTTTTAGTCTCAAAATTGTCCAGTACTTATGGTGAAAAAATAACTATGCCAGGTATCGAAAAAACGGCTCGATAAGTACTAAATTATTGTGTGAAGCATAATTGTGCAGAACTGCAAATTTCCTTATGACATTTTCAGGGTAGACACTCAAAGGATAGTACTTTCGAATGAACACCTTTATGAAAAATCGATCTTTGCGACCTACCCAGGTGTATGTAAGCCCTCAATTCACTATAGGAATTAGGGGAGGGGCGTGTTTTAAATTAAATAAGAAAAGGGGGAGATAGGAATATGTCATCGACAATACTTGAGCAAAGAGTACAAGTGAAGAAGGAACAGGATATATCAGGGGATTGAATGAGGGCAGACAGATCGACTTTTTATCAGCACTACGTGTTGATAAAAGAAGGGTTTGACAAAGAAAAATATTGGGATTCGAAGGAGTATTGGGATCTGTCATATGGGCGGAGCCTAAAAAACATGGCTCCGATAAGTGGATCGTGAAATCCAAACAGTTCTGTAATTTATGGAAGTGGGTCCTCGTGTGGAGAGGGGGAAAGGCACTTCTACACAAAAATGAGCATCGCGACGATTATAAAAACTGTTCTCTTGTTTATTTAAACAATAAACCATTCAGTCTCGCATGGAAGACGGTTGCGCGCCGATAACAGGAGAGAGGCGTCGCAGCACTTCTTTTTTTCCCTCTGGCCTAGACTCTTCGTTACTCTAGACGAGGCCGCAGGATTTGTTTCCTGCGGTCCGGGCGCCGCGTAGCGGTCGCAGTCGGTAAAGAATCTGGGGGCGCTGACGCCAGAAATTCAGTGCAAATTTCGGTGATATTATGATAAGTATTAGTGCAATTTGTGAGTGGGCCGGTACCAATCCGAAACAACGCAATTTTGTGGGAGGCGAACGTATTTTGAAGGCAGGGCACATTTTAAGATGTGGTAAAATTAGCGGCGCTTGCGATACCAGTGTTGTCAGCTTCGAAGCGTTTTGTTTACAAATGTCTCAACTACAAGATAATCTCCATGAGATTAATGGTGCAGTACCAACTTCGGACGATGCTTTTTGTTGAGATTTCTTTTCCGATCCCTTTCTATTCGAACTTCACGAGTCTCCGCATTTCCAGGATTTAGTACATTGCACGCTGAGCGATAGTTTTAAAGTATCGTTTTTTCACAGTTATAACAGTAGAAAAATATGTAGAATGAAAGCCGAAATTGGTGCCTAATGTTGGTTTGTTAAGCGAATAAAGCAGCACTGATTCTCAACACGGCCTCAATCCGGAAGCCACATACTCTTCGAATTATATAAAGCGCCGTGAAAGCCGTAAAACTAAAATAAAAGCAGCTTTTACTCCGTTAGCTTTTTTGAGGTCACGTACCCGGTAGTATATAATCGATCTTCCGGAAATGTAGTGAGCACACTTTCATGCCTGAATTCACTCTCTCGATTATGAAGGCTCTCATCCAAACCTCTGGATGATAGGTTTTGTGTACATTTCCGAAACAGATTTTTACCTACTCAAAGCGTGTTCCTGCAATGAGAAACTTTTGGAAATGGACTTCCAATTGCGTACTCGAAGTGCTGTCGCAATCTTTCACAGTACATTTAATGTTTTTTCGGTAGTTTTTACGCAAAGAAAACTTCGCGAATTCTATTTGCACCGATATTATATTTTTAATCGAAGTTAAGACGGAATGACGCCCGACGCGAAACTCCGACGCGGCCCCGGCTCGAGTCGGTAGGGCAGAGTTCGCACGAGCTACTACTCCCTACCGCTAGATGTCACAGCGCGCGTTTGTCTCGAACGCATGTTCGTTCCGAACGCACGCGGCGACAGAATTGCGGGCCATCTTGCGTCGAGGCATACATTGTATTGTTATGCCTCGACGCAAAGTGTGTTTGCGCATGTGTCTGTGGCATTCACTACGTCGGACGCACCCGGTTGAAGATTGTTTTCTTCCCGCATGCTACCCCTTCCGGCGAGTACACACTTCGTGTGGGTATATATACGTATATACCCACACGCTGACCCACGGTCAGTGTCGACAAAGAATTTTCCCAGCAATAGCGGTGCCTTTATTTGCTGAAGGTCTTTGCCCTTGTGTTCTAGCGATGAACAATGTATTTCTCTTATGATCTCGTTTCGCCTAGATCGTTCAACGTATTGGCATATGCTAGGCCAAATTATTATCTTACAGGATGTTGTTTCGCTGAGAGCTCACAAATGACTTCTAATGATTTTCCAATCTATAGATTCTATTTCAATTGCCTTACCTATGCTGATCGATTGTAACCGAAGTTCATTTATCAATTCACCGGGGCTGCTGCGTGATTTTTGTACGGTTGATGTTACTGCTATGGTTATCCTTGAACCTTCGTATTGGTAATGCTATGTGGATTTTATTATTGTGTTCCGTTGATTTAGCATTTCCTGCTAGTAAGTCATCAAATTTAGGTAGCTGATTTCGCGATTCAAGTTGGTTCGACCCTAAATGACATGGCTCACTAGACATGTAGACAAAATAAGCATAATTGTTTTCTCTTATAAATAGCTTATCCCTAGACTCTATTAAATTTCGGGGATAGCGATATTGTTCTATGATTTGTTCGATCCTGCTATCGGTATTTTCATCGCTCTTCTCTACCTCAGCTTCACTTTCACTGTTTGATGATTCCGAAATGCTATTTTGATATTCGATCTGTCCAGTCTCTGGCTGTTATTGTTTGGTTCTATTCTCACGCGAATTTACGTTTTGTTTTACTTTTTATCTATTTCTACTTCTGCTTCATCTCTGAATCTCTCTGGTTTGCGTTTAATTCTTTGACTTCTTCTCAAAGGTGGATAGTCGTTATATGGATGTTTAGGCTCTTAATGGATTACCGCGCTTGGGTTATGATTTGATTAGGTTTACCTGCTGGTAAACCACTTTCGTGAAACGTATGTATTTCTATTGAATCGACTGGGTTTCTTTAAGGGGCATCGGCGTTGATGTTTGTTTTTCTGGCTTTATAAACAACCTCGAAATCGTGCACTGATAATTTTAATCTCCATCTTGAGACGCGAGAGGCTGGACCTTGTGATTTTTTTAACCAAACAAGAGGTTTATGGTCTGTGACGATGGTAAATTTACGACCGTATATGTACGGATGGAATTGTTTGACCGCGTAAACGATAGCTAACGCTTGTTTTTCATATGTTTCGTATCGTTTTTTGGCTTCGTTTAGGGTTCGTGAGATGTAAGAAATTAGTAAGTCCTTTCCGATTTCCCCTGGAGATAAGTTACCTTCGATCGCGTATCCGGATACATCGGTGGTGATGATAAATGGTCGATTAAAGTCTGAATGCTGCAAAATTGGTTTTTCACATAGGATATTTATTAGTTTTTGAAAGGTTGATTGTTCATTATTTCCCCACGAGAAGTAGGTTTCCTTTTTTGATAGATTCGTGAGAGGCTTACAATTCTTACGTAACCTTTTACGAATCATCTATACTACCCAGTTAATTCCAAAGATTGCCTTACTCGCTTAACGTTTCAAGGGACTGGATAGTTTTTTACCGCTTCGATTTATTTATGGTCGGGTTTAATTCCCTGATCTGTGGTTAAATGTCCTAAGTAGGTAATTTTCTTTCGCAAACATTCGCATTTATCGGGCTGTAGTTTTAAATTCGTCTCCCTGAGCCGCGAGATTAATTTTGTATATTTTATCTCGCGTTCATGGAACGAGGATGCGGATATAGGTCGTCGCTCACTTATCAACCCATCACCCGACCAGCGCCGCCTCGCCTCGAGCTGTTGTCATTTCTTATATGGATTTTCCATATATATGCACTCACTTGACAACTCCGTAGCATCACCCGATCACCACGCTCGCAAGAGTTGACAAATGAGTGCATATGTATGGAAGGCATGGGCCTTCCATACATATGCACTTACATATCCATTTAAGAAATGACAACCGCTTGAGGCGAGGTGATGCTGGTCGGGTGCCGGGTTGATAAGTGAGTGACGACCTTATAACGATATCGTCTAGGTAAAAGAAAAGTTCAGAGCCTTGAAGTCCGCACAGCACTCGATCCATTGGTCTTTGGAATGTTGCTGGAGCGTTTTTCAACCCGAAACGCATGCAAAAAGATTCGTAATGTCCAAACGGAGTTGAAAAGCTGTTTTGTGTGCATCCTCTGGTTTCAGTTTTATCTGATGAAACCCTGATGCGAGGTCAAACACTGAGGAATGTTTTGCTCCTCCGAATCGATCCAACATATCGGTTATATTTGCTAATGGATATGAGTCTCCGATGGTTTTTTCGTTGAGCATGCGAAAATCGGGGAACCCTCGTCTAACGTTTATTATCATGAGAGTTTGGTTTTTAAAAACAATCCATAAGGCACTGTTATCAGGAGACTGAGAAGTTTTTACGATTTCTTTTTCGTATAGCTCCTTCACTTGATGCGTTATTTCATCTTTGTGAATTGGAGGGTACGGATACTGTTGGGTTTTAATTGGGTGATCATCGGGTGTAGTAATTGCGTGTTGAATTTCTGCAGTGGCGCCTAGTTTATCTCCTGGGAGATGAAAATGATCTTCGCTTTCCTTAATTAGTTCATCTATACTATCGCGCTCTTCTGAGTTCACAAGGGGACAGTACGGCAGTCGGATTTTTGTAATTTTTCGTACTCATGGTACGCGAAGTTCACAGCTCGAATATTAATATCCCAAAGCAGTTCGACGCCATATTCAGAAATTTTCGAGAAAATTGACTTTGAAGTTTTCGAGCGCACGCTTATCCCACAAAGATGCAACGATATTCGAACCGGGCTCGTGGCGTACCCGGTAGCGCTCGAGTCTAGTAATCGCGGGGTCGCTAGTTCGAGTCTCACTTCGAATTTTTTTTTTTTTCATTTTTTTTAAATGAAAAAACGCAAGTCATATTTTTAATTATCTCTTGATTATAAACATACATATTCAAGTATCAATATTTATAACCAACAACATTTTTAGGATGAAAATGAAAAACGTCGGTTAAGAAATTGAATACTTTATTATTCGGTCTGTATTCGTTTGTTTTATACATCGGGTGTAATGTTACACGAGCCAGAGTGATAACCATCGTAAAAACAAGGAAAACAGTAATTTTCACGGCATCTCGCACACCGTACAAACGCTGCATTGTTACATTCGCAATTTTTTTTCAATACATCGTTGGGAAAACAAACTTCATTCACGTTCATGAAGATTTCTCTTTGATCGCAAAGTTTCGAAGCAAACCACGCATATCTGATCATGTTATTGAAGACCGGAGAGGACAACTGATGATGAACAATAGAATGAATTTTTATGCAATCTTCTTTATCATTAATTTCACGTCCTTCTTCAATCAGATAGGCGCAGTTCTGCAGACGCTTTGTGAAATTTTTTACTTGGCGGTAAAAATACACGTCACAAGGTTGCACTAATGGAGTGCATTTTCGTGGAATTACCTGCACCGTGCAAGTAGGCAGACGCCTGTCATTTCGAAACACCTCATTGTACATCACGGTATCGGTTTGGCCTCCCCAGGAATCGATAATTAAGAAAAACTTTTCTTTTTTTACGTAGGGTTTCAAAACGTTGATTAAAAAATCTTTGTATAACTTTGTAGTCAATTTTCCCGATTTCGGTGACGTGACTACGACGTTTCCGTATTTTTTTAGGTACTCGTCGACCGATTTTTGAACTCTGGGACCAAATGAACTTGTTGTTTTTTGTAGGCATACGAACACCAGGGGCAACAATTTTCCTGATAGGGTGACAGAGTACTGCGCAGTATAGGAATGGGTGACTTTATTCATATTCTGCCGCTTTACCAGCACTACTTTTGATCCTTTGGTCGCCAGAGTTCTGTCGAACGTCGACTGGTATTGGCATCCTGAAAAAAATAGAAAAGGAATAAATTGCTTCGCAGGTAGTTGATCAGGCCAAAGGCAAACGATGTACGCAGAACTGTTATTCACAATATCGACGGTTGCCAAAGCAAGCGTTATATTCACATATTTCAACATTTATTCTTCTATTTATATTCCTATTAATCTACAAAGGAATTTATGTAAATATTATTACTGGATATTTTTACGTCGCCTATTCGCAATTTCAAGCAAGAGATAATAAAAAATAAGTCTTGCATTTATCATTGACAATTATAATTACATTTATGTGAATTAGCATAGGTTTTATGATTTTTATCCCGGGATTATTTATTTATTTTTTTATAAATAATTACCTATTGTTATATATAAATAATATATGATCATATATGAGAAAATATATAATTATGTATAACTATAATGAATTTTGTACATAAATAACTATATATGGATTTTGTCCATATATAAACGTATATAGATATATTATATTAATTATATATAATAATATGTGATTATATACAACAAAAATTTATCGGGATATTTAAATGACGGAGGTATGCGAATTAAAAAAAAAAATGAAAAAAAAATAAATAAAATTTCGAAGTGAGACTCGAACCAGCGACCCCGCGATTATTAGACTCGAGCGCTACCGGGTATGCCACGAGCCCGGTTCGAATATCGTTGCATCTTTGTGGGATAAGCGTGCGCTCGAAAACTTCAAAGTCAATTTTCTCAAAAATTTCTGAATATGGCGTCGAACTGCTTTGGGATATTAATATTCGAGCTCTGAACTTCACGTACCATGAGTACGAAAAATTACAAAAATCCGACTGCCGTACTGTCCCCTTGTTAGATGATCGAGACGCAATAAATGCTTTATTTATTAAAATCGTTTTCGAGTATTCCAGCTTGTTCGATAGAAAAATCTCTCTTGACTTCATGGAATGTGGCTGAACATCCTAAGATGTCTACCGTGAGTGACCCTAAGATTCTGACCGGATTGGCCGTTATTCCATGTAATTAATGGATATCCATGGCATCTCCTGCGGCACCTGGTTTTACCGATTTCCCGTTAATCAGATTGGCTCAGATGCTGTATCGACCATCAAAGACACCGTTGATCTCATAGTTGAGGATTCTAATTCTATGGTAGTTGGTCGAAATCGCTGTTCTTAATTTACGTAGGCTACGCCGACTCGTCTCCTGAGGTGCTCTGACTTATGACCAGGGTCGATTGAGGGATTGGTTTTATGGCTTTGGGAAGTGTCTCCCGGGTGCCCCTACCTTCGGAAAACTGTTCGAGTTTCCCGGATTTCTCCGTTTATTATTATATTCCTTTTTCCTACATTGTTCGATTAGGTGCCCTTTTAGTTAACAGTACCGGGGAAATTTTCCTTGTGTACGTGTATTGTGAGTTGTCTTAGCCTGTTGCTGGTTACTCGAGAATGGTGCGGGCTGCTTTTCCTGCACTTGAGATGATCCCGCGTTCATAAACCCGTGCGTTCACCTATCTGACATTCGGTTGTATCGTTCAATATTAGATCTACGTTCTCTCGACACGGCGACGACTTATCTGCCCGCTGCGTTTTGCGTAATTCGTTTAAGGTGGTCTGTTTCCTATCTATTTTTATGCCGTCTGACCCTGTGTCTGTCAACGATGCATAAGATTGTTTCATTTTTATTTGTATTTCGGGCTTCAGCCCGTCCAAGGAACTTTCGAAACATTCCTTTTCCGCGGTATTTTTATCCGCACCACTTACTTGTCCTTCGTTGTGACTTTTTTATGTCTCAATTATGTGATTCCTCATCTCGCGCACTCGTTTTATATATTTTATGACATCCTCATTTGCTGCTTGTACTAATATTCCGAGTTCTCGGCGCACCTGATATATTGTTTTTGCTCGGGCGTATAATTCTTTTAGATACGATGTAAGAGATTCAAGTTTATCGGAATTTACCCCCTGGATAGATATTTTTGCTTCGAAAATTATTTTTGTTCGAATAAGTCGGACTATATTTTGTTTTACATTTTGAGGAAGCATTATCAGAACTTTTTCGCAAGTATCAATAAATTCATATATTGAAATATTTGTCCCGTCGAATTTGCAGACTCTTTCGACTGCATCCTCAAGAGATACGATTTGTGTGTTTCGTATAGGCATTGTAGTTGAAGGTATTGTTGTATCCCCTGTTCGAGAACCCGGGATAGGTATTTTTGGGATCGTTGCGAAATTAAGAGTTGGAACTCAAGTTCGTTGAATAGATATATAAGTTTATTACTGGGCTGGTCTTATAATTGAATTTGCAGTGTGTCGGTCATACCTTAGGACCGAACCGTTCAAAAGCCAACCAAGGACTGCCTGTTCCCTGGTAACTTCTCTTAATTGTCGACTCTGGTTGTCGCAATTTTCCCTAGATCAAACATCATACGATGCTTGGCCAAGACGTGTCGCAAAGTGTCTTTCAGACGTTTGTATTTTGGCGAAAGTGTGACTCTTTCGCAAGAAGGATCGTAAACGGTCCGGAATGCCGTTTCGCAAATAGTTTCTCGATCGATCGATCGTCCCGATGTATTTCGTAAATTTGCGGATACAAGATCCCTCCCCGTTAAAAGATCAAATCCCTCCTGGCATTTGTTTTGCATCAATGATCGGTGCTTCGGTTTACAAATCCATATCAATTGTCCCGTGTGATTTTCTCTTATATTTATACTCCCTAAAAAACTCTAAAAAGTAAAAAAAACGGCCGGGTATTAAAAGAAGCTCTCGAAAAATTTATCAGTTGTTTCACTATCTACAAAATTCGAATCGAACTCGAAATATGTGGGTTTTTATCAAACAATAGTTTAATTTACATTATTACTTTTTCAATTCGAACGTACAAAAGAAGTGAAATCATTTTTTATGAAAAAGCCAAGCAAATTTGCTAGAAACGTACACAAAGTTGTCAAACCCTAGGAAACTTACACAACATTGTTAAACTTGAGAAACACTATTTTTCTCAATTTTGTATGTAAAGAAACCATACAATTATTATTATAAAAAGTTTGAATCACGATTATATAATAGTACAACGTATGCGTCACACAAGTACTGTATGCATGTGTCACTCGAAATGCTATGCAACAACTTGGCGTGCGGGGTTAAGAAAACAGATCGGCGAAGGATGACTCTCCTCAACATCTTGACTATCAGGTTAAGGAATACATAAATTGACACAATTTATTATGTAACTGCAAACCAAGTTTCTGATTCCGCAAAGTATAAATAAAAAAATCAGTGATGTACCACTAGACCACACGGCTCTTGAAATATTACTTTATTTGCATAATTTGAAAAGTTACGTGAACGTATTCACTTTGTACTCTATGGCAGAACCACCATACATCTCATGAAATCTATTGCGTTGTGTACATTTTGGTGTAATCGACATAGTTTTGGCAGGCTGAAGGTATGAATAACCCTTGCTGGTGAAAAAGCAATATCGATATTACTCTCGACACCTATCGCTCCATTTCTGATAGTCTGTTGAAGTACAGTCGAACATCTCATTTTTAATAACCCTGCATACCTGATGCGATAATTGATCCGATGTTACAATTTAAAATAATCTAAGTAGATAAATTGTTGCAAAAGTTACCTATGCAAGCATTAGGAACGTGTCTGTATCTTCCCGAGCTTTTTTTCTTAACCATGCTCGCGAAGTTGTTGCACAGCATTTCGAGCCAGACATACATAAAGTACTTGTGTGATGCATACGTTGTACTTTTATATAATCGTGATTCAAACTTTTTATTATAATAGTGGTATGGTTTCTTTACATAAAAAACTGAGAAAAATAGTTTGTTTCGAGAGGCGGTAGAAAGGATTAAGGAGGGAAAAGCGATGGGTGGAGATGAAATCCTAAATGAAGGATGGAAATGGGGAGGAGAGAAGGCGACAGAGTGGGCATGGGAAACTTGTGGGAAGGTGTGGAGAGGAGAGCGATGACCAGAGGAGTGGAAGGAGGGGATAATTGTGCCAATAATAAAAAAGGGGCAACGGAAAAAGGATTGGAACAGGAGGTGGAAAGGAAAGGAGCGGTGCCACAAAACCAAACCGGCTTCAGAAGGGGAATGGGCACAATAGACAACATTTATGTCCTGAATCACTTAATGGGAAAGCAGGTGGAAAAAAGAATGGGAAAGTTGGTGGCACTTTTCATCGACCTGAGAGCGGCCATCGATTCGGTGGACAGAAAAGAATTGCGGAAGGCGTTGGAGAGGAGAGGAATAAGGAAAGGGCTAAGGGAAAGGGTAAAGGAAATGGACGAGGAGACGGAGGGCAGGGTGAAGAAAGGGGGGGGGGGAAGCAGGAGAGAAATTTTAGATGGAGAAAGGGGTAAGGC